>PJEN01000235.1:352787-374161 GCA_004024605.1 Pteronura brasiliensis
TAAGCATGATACCCTCTAGTTCCATCCACGTCATCGCAAATGGCAAGATTTCATTTCTTTTGATGGCTGCATAGTATTCCATTGTGTATATATACCACATCTTCTTTATCCATTCATCTGTTGATGGACATCTAGGTTCTTTCCATAGTTTGGCTATTGTAGACATTGCTGCTATAAACATTCGGGTGCACGTGCCCCTCAGATCACTATTTTTGTATCTTTAGGGTAAATACCCAGTAGTGCGATTGCTGGGTCATAGGGTAGCTCTATTTTCAACTTTTTGAGGAAACTCCATGCTGTTTTCCAGAGTGGTTGCACCAGCTTGCACCTTGATGGGTTTATTAGAACACTTGACCCTCTGGAAACCGCTTGTCTATTGGTGCAATAAGTAGGCAGTAGACCTAGACTCGTTCTCTTCCCAAAGAGGAATTTTGCTAATTCCAGCAAAGGGTGAAGCTTGAGCCCTTACTTGTAGGAGGAATGGCATGGTGCCTGGAACATTATAGACACCTGATAAAAAGCCACTGAATGTTTAACTAAGGATGGATGGTGTCCAGACTAAAAACGGGTGGTGGGTTGGCACCCATTTGATCCTGCCTTTCTCCTGGACGTGGTCACTGAGATTTCACCATCGTTTCCCCAACTCACTGGAAAGGGCTCAGACTCTATCTTGCTTCCTTAAATACCCACAGGGCCTGACCCAGTGCTCTGCACATAGCAGATCTGAGCAGTTAATCCCCCTGTTGTGTTTACTAGGTGCTGGTATTATTCTAAGAATGTCATGCATCCTAATGAACTCAGTCCTCCCTAGAAGTAGACAGGATTATTCTCTCATCTTACAGATGAGAACTCTGAGGCACAGAGAGGCAGGGGACTCACCCAAGGTCAAGTTGAGGAACTAGGGTTTCTAGTCCGGTACTCTGGTTCCAGAATCCATGCTCTCAATCCCCAACTATATAAATATCACTAAAAAGGTCTATTTGAGATCTATCTATCTACCTATCTTTCTATATATACTCATATGATATTCTTTCTCTCAAAGAAACCTATAGCTAAAAACCTATAGCTACACATATATACACACATACATACGTCTGAGGGTTTTCTACTTGCTAACCATTGTTTTGAATGTCGGGGGAGGTAGAGAGAACAGTCCTTGCCATAGAGAAGTAATCTACAATCTTTAAGAGGGGAATAGATGTATAAATAATTTCAGTACTCAAGACTTAAAATCCACCTGGGTCTGTCTTAGAGCAAAGCTAGATGAAAATGAGACACCGTGGTCCTGTTTCTTGATCTCGGGGGCAGTTACATGGCTGTGTTCACTGTCTGAAAATTCACTAAGCTGTACACTTGGGGTTTGTGTATACTTAGCATTATGTATGTTACACTTTAATAAAAGTGACATTTAAAACATTTCAAAGGAAGAAAGTGCCTTGGGAGCTCAGACAATGTAGCAAAGAGTCCTTTTGGGCTGGAACCTCAAGGGCCAGTGACCTTGTGTCCTGTCCTGGTGTCTAACTGATCACTGTTCCCCTTCCAAGGAGGCACCTGTAACGTCAGATAACACCAGCTTCTCTCACGTGGCTCCAGAAAACTCATTTCTTCCTTGGCACCTTCAGCCACATTCCGCACAGACATGTTTGGTTTTGCTTTGGTTTTTAAAAGAGAAGGGAGTGTCTCTGAACATTTCTGGCACATTTCCTTCTCTCTAGGATCAGACTCTGACTTGATATTGTGACAGGGACAGAGGATCTACCTATATACATACAAAGAGGTGACAAACCATAGAAAAGAACCCACATACTGTGGAGAGCAAAACTCACAGTGTACAGACTCCTCTGCTCCAGGTGAAGAAATGGCCCAGTGGACCTCAGCATGCCTCTCTGAGTTGGGCTTATTCTGGCAAAATTCCAGTTAACCTCTTCAAATATGCTTGGTTCAACACAACACGAAATGCCCTGGAACCATCATTTGTTAGATGGCTACTTGACTAGAGCCCCAAACATGAAGAAGTTAGCTGATTTCCCCTTATTCTGTGGCAGTATAAATACCATTTAACATAATCAGATTCAGTGATTTTATTCAAAACATTCAGGGGGGTTGTGTCTCCCCTCCCCACCCCCAGAAACGAAGTGTTTCCTAAAAACGCAAATACTTTTTAAAAAAATGAATCTAAGTTAAGACATATTTAGGTTTGTTATAATTTGGCAGATTTTTTTTTCAAAAACCCAAATTATGTGTCTAACAACCTGTGGCCTCAGTAATATGTTAGCTTAAAAATACAAGATAAATTCATATAATATTGTAACTGAACACATCAGGAAACATGCAGAACCCCACTGCTTCAAACAAAACTTGCACGTTTAGCAATGTTTATTTTTAGAAACAAAAGTGCCTGGTAATTTAAGCACAACAATTCCAACATTTGTTCTACTTAATTGCGATAAGATGTCATTCCATTTGACTGTTCTCATTTTGTTGTATCATTTGGTTATCCTTCCAAGTGGATTCTACTCTAGGTGGAAATTAGGAAATTGCAAAGAAAATACATATTTAAAGTAACACAAAACCAATTCTTTACATTGAAATTTGTGCCTTCTTCATTAAAATAAAAGAGAAAGTATGGGATAGTCACACATACTATAAATTTGTGTGTGCTCCTTAAGGGAAAGAATTTCTGGACTCCTCTGTCAACAAACTTGTGGGTAACACTTTTCACACCCTTTGTAGTTAGAACCTTGCTGTCCCCTTTCTTCAGATTCTCTTACCCTTAGGGCTCACATGTTCCCTCTTTATTGGTTACCCTTATTAAACACACTGTCAGAAAAGCTTGAGGTGCTCATTTATACTACAGTATCAATGGTTGATACCTTCCGTAAGTGCAATCTTACTTGAAGACACTAGCATTTTACCAAGAATCAGTACCTGAAGCCAAAGCTGTTTAATAAAGGGTAAGATGGTGGATAGAAGGTTTACCTGGACCACAGCCTTCTGAAGTCCACCCCCGAGATGTTTACTGTGGACCCCAGTGCCTGGTTTGCCTGCCTGTGGGGATCTGGTAGCCACAAGCACTGCCTAGCACATGGACACTTTGCCTGGGGCACTGGGCGGCAGGTGCTCAGATTCACTCACGAGGGCACGCCCAGCAGGGCTGGGAGCAGCTTCTGTTTCCCAAATACTTTCCGAAGCCTTGGGTTCCGGGAAGTTGTGTTGAGAGTGCCGACTGCCCTTCTGTAACCTCTGCTTCTCTATGAACTCCAGGCGGGCTGCTGTGTATCTGTTCATGGCCATGACCGACACAGCCATGCAGAGGGCAAAGGAACCCCACGCGATGCTGTCAACAAAAGCCACAGTTAAGAAGGAGTATAGGGCTATGGTACCAGAGCTTCAAACCAGCTCCTCGTCCCACTCAATTTGGACCTGGACTTTGGAGCACAAGTTTCAGAGACCAACCAATGGTGTTGTTGTAGCCCAGTGGTTAAGAGAACGACTCTAGAGTCATTGTGCGAAGCTCACACTGTGGGTTTGCACGTATCTCTTATGAGCTGTGCGTCCTTGAGCTTGGGGCTTCATCTCTGTGTATCAGGTTCTCATCTGCAAAACTTGATTAATAGTAACCCCACAAGTAGGGTGGTTGTGAGGATATTAATGAACTAATACTGGGAAGTACTGTATCCGCCAACATACAGTGTTGCTTTTTGTTGTGGAGGTAGTGGGCTCTAACCCAAGACAGGACATTACTGTTGTTACTTTCTATCCCTACCCCCCAGAAGCCTGTTGCATTCTGAGATGATGGTCTACACTTCTCACCTTCCACAGAACCCAGCAGAATGTTTGCTGAGAAAGAACCTCTGCCAACCGGCATTTGTGTGTTTTCAGGGGGTGAAATTCCCAGGTAGAATAGAGTCTCCTTATCCAATGACCTACAAAGAAACCTACCCATAACTGAGTTCTAAACCCACTCCAGAGTTTTCAATCATCCTTAAATATGACTTGACATCAAGAATACCAACATCTAGGGGAAAGGCCCAACAGAAAATGGAAAAAAAAAGGGGGGGCAGGGAGAATCTAAAGAAAAGAGATAGCACAAGGAACAGAAGAAAATAGCAACGAGCAGAAAACCCTTTGATCACTATCTATAGAGAGATATGAGAAGACACTGCATGAACAAGGCAAGATCAAGATATAGGAAAAAAGAACAACCAGAAAAGAAGAAAGACCTTTTAGATATTCAAGTAAGATCCAAAATAAGAATTCAATAGGAAGGTTGTATGACAAAGAGAGGAAATTTTTCAGGAAGGATTACAAAAAGAAGGAGCTAGAAAATATGAGGGATACCATGACATCTAGACAATTAATATGAGTTTCGATATCTAACTAACAAAAGGTTTCTAAAAAGAGAACAGAATGCTAAGGAATGGAAAGAATCAATGGAATAATATCAGAAAATTCCCCAGAATCCTAGGACATGAATTTTCAGTTTGAAGTTCTGACCCATCAAGCACAGGAAAGAAGAGTGAATGAGTGAATGAAAGGAGATTTCTCCACCAAGGTGCATTATCCTAACATTTCTGAACACCGTAATAAAGGGTAGAAAACACCAGCTTATCTGTAACAGAACATGAATCAAAATAGTATGGAACTCTTCCCAGAAGCAATAAGTTCTAGAAGGAAATGGAACCGCATCTTCACATTTTTCAGGGAAAATGATTTTCAACAAAGAGTTCTATACTCTGCCAAACTATTAAACGCATCTGGAGCATCGAATAAGTACCTTTCCAAATATGCAAGAAATAAAATAATTTCTCCATCATTGAACCCTTTCATAGAGAGCTACTAGGGGATGTGCTCCCATAAAATGTGAATGTAAACTAAGTAAGATAATGATACGGGGCCTGGGAAACAGCTCTCCAGGACAAAGGAGTAGCAAAGGGAAATGTCATATGGCATGCCTCAGAACAGCCATCCCAAGTAAAGAGGAAGATGGGGGGTTTTGATGGGGCTGGAAGAGTGGGAGAGACAGAACTGAGAGATTGCTATGTCTATGCTATTTGACTTTTTTTAAGGTTTTATTTTTAAGCAATATCTGCACCTAAGGTGGGGCTCGAATTCACAATCCTGAGATCAAGAGTTGCATGCTCTACCAATTGAGCCATCCAGGTGCCCCTGTGTAATACTATTTGATTTTTAAAAAACTATTTGCCTCTATTTCTTTGATTAAGAGTTAAGATATTACAAGTAACTGGAAATGAAACAAAATGATATTGGAAACAAACAGACCATCCTACAGATTCCTTTGATGCTTGAGATCTACTTCAGCCCATAGCATAAATCGGCCATAGTTGTGGGCCAACCTGACATTGATCTGAGCTCTAGTGCAGCGGAGTTCCCCACTGTGTGTAGCACCAATGACGTCACCTCAGACACACAGACACCTGTTTGGAAGGAGGAACAGAAGTGGCACACAGTGGAGGGAATGGTGTGATGCTACAAAGAAATGTTTGTAAAAAAAAAAAATAATATCTTCTTCAGGCTGGAACACAAACTAAGACGAGTACAAAATCCAATACATCATACGGGTAACGGTGTCACAGGCATGTTCACCAAACCCTAGAATGGTAGGATGAGGGAATAAACCAAGAATGTGTTATTTGTTTTACAAAGAGAAAAGTAACATAAGAGATTGTTATACAGGATGAAAATGTATGTGTGTGTGTGTGTGTGTGTGTGTGTGTGTATAAAGCCACAGCTGTGCTTTAGAAACCCATATCAAAAAGGACCCCTGTGATCTTCAGTGGCATGGCTGAGTCTTCCCATTAAGAGACAGAACTCTTATGTCCTGGCTTTCTCTGTCCATTAGAAACTGGGGCCAGATTTCTCATCACTGAAGTATTTACTAGGCATTATTACTGAGGACTTTTCCCCTAAGCCGTGTTTAAGAAAGCAATAACGTCAGTGTCTCTGTTGCCTTAAGACCTTGACTCTGGGTCAAAGATTTCACAAACCTAATCTCTTTAAATGCCTATGAACACATAAGACAGGTATCATCCCTTCACAGGGGAGACAGCAGGGCTACAGGATGGTTAAGAAAGTCATCCAAAGTCAGATGGCGGAACGATGGCCAAGGTCGGTAGTCCCACAAATTTACCTGTGTGCATCCCCACCAGCCCATCAGAACCTGAGCACCATGGCCAGAACTCACCAGTAGGACCAGCTGTAGTCCCACGTCTGAGGCTTCCAATCTTCTGGTCCGATGTTCACCGTGATTTGAAAAATGGTTGTGTACATAATGTGGGCCACCATACTGAGGAGCCCTGCATAAGGAGAGCTCTGTGAGCCTGAGTTAGGAACAGAGTTTCTCTACCGTATGTGAGTTGGATGAAAGAAAGCCAGTAGCATCCTCCTTGAGTCCTTTCAAGCCTTCTTCGTGTTGCACGCACACACTACTAATTCCTTATTGTCATGAATTCACACAGTGGCCATGTCATTCCTCCCATGACCAACTCTCCCCAGTCTATCATGCCCCTGTCTCCCTATGCTCAGAGGCTCCGATGTTCCATTCTCTCTTTCCCAGCACAGAAGAGGGGTCCTTGAGCTACATTGGGTCTGAATCCACATTCTACAGTGTTTCGTCATGTTATTCTCTTCCATGTGGATGATTTGCTAATGCTTCAACACTGGGATACTATGAAAAAAAAAAAAACCAACACCCAAGTATGTTCTGGCCACACTAGATTCATGTGGTAGTAATCAGGAGGAACAGAAATCAGCTGCCAATGGGATTTTCTTTCCTTTGTGTCTTGGCCTTTTTGTCTGGAGACCCCCTGAAAGCTTTTTTCCCCCATAGGTTTGGTAGGATATGTTGAGGATCTGAACACACATGTCTGTTTTTCCAGATACTTGGAGTCTGGTCTTCTGTTCAAGAAAGCTCTCTTGAATTTTACTTTTAAACCCTAGTGTTTCGTTGTTTTGTCTTTCTTCTATGGGGACTCTAATTCCACATATGGTGTTACAATTTAATAAATGTATGGCAAATGGTGGCCAGTTAGAGATCATCTTCAGGGGCCCAAACAGAAATAGATTTAATTGGTGGGGGTGATTATTTATGTTAATAGGGCTGGCTAAAGTCCGTGCGATGTGAATCCTCAAACATTCTATTTGACATTGTACTTACAGTCAAAGTGAAACAGACACCCAGAAAGAAGACTGTTCTCATGATGTTGGGGTCCCTTGGGAATTTCAGGACCTGGGGAAGAGTCTTCAAGAGTCCACGGCCTGCCTCTTTGCTATGAGGATCCAGAAACTGGATTTTATCATCCTATTCACTGATGATAAGGCTTGGGAAAGACACCTGACACTTACCAAGCACAGAAGCGAGTTCCCCACTGGACTGATACACTATTAACAGAGCTTATCAGGACAGAGAAGGAAGTCATTTGTTCAGGGTTCTTTCCTGATGGAAAGGCCAACTCAGGAGACCAAATGAAGTTGCTCTAAAAGTTGCTTGGAGGACAGCAAAAAGGGAGTTTTTCATTCTTATAGGTACACCAAACTTGGATGATGATTTTTAGCAAGTGACCATTTCTTGCATTCTTACTACATACTAGGTGCATTCTTACCCAGTCATCACCATAGTCTTTTGAGAGAGCTGGCTCAGAGAAGTTGAGTGACTTGCCTGGGATCACACAGCCACTAGGTCGCAGAGATCTGAACCCAGTCAGGATTTCATGCATAACCACCTGACTAAATTAGGAAATTTCTGTTCTCAGAGCCAATATATCTTCTTCCCAGAGTTGTGATAAAGACGCAGTTAAGACATCTTATTCTCTATCCCCTATGCCTACCCCCTTACCCATTGCTTTCCCCGCAATGGGGTTAACTCAGTGACTTCTCTGGCAGACCAGCCCGCTGTTCTGCTGAACTGCCCATCAACAGAAAACTGCCCTTCACTTTGGCTGAAGCTCTGTCCCTCCCTCTGTCCCTCTGTCCCTCCCACTGGGGCAGGCTGTGGGGAGTCAGCCTGTCTGACTACTGCTGTGGGCAAGTACCTGCCAGCACCGTGAGAATGGCCACAGACGCGTCCACCTTGAGCCGGTGGATCCCAGAGCTATGATAACTCACTCTGGACCCCAGGAGGATGGCACTTGTGAACAACAGAAGGATATTCAGGATCTCGGCCCCAATGGACAACCACAGAACACCTGCAAAAATGTGAGGACGACAGAGATGCTGAGTGCTGAAAATTCAGAAGTACCGCCATGTGCAGCCCTTTGGTTTAGTTCACTTCTGAAATAAAAAATAAAAAACAGACGCCAAGGGGTAAAAAAAAACAAAAAACCAAAAAAACAAAAAAACCCAAACCCACAGCCATGTCTGTTGAATCTGGAAAGTTGGCAGTGATAGAGGACTCCTTGGGGTTGAGGGAGGATTGTGTAAATATTGTCCTCTGCTGGGAGGGAAGAAAAATAGAGTAAGCGTCTGATGAGAAGACCTGAGAGATGCTGGGGTCTTTATTCCCCAGCTCAAAAGTTAATGCGTTGTTTCATTTCACCAGAAGACGTTACCTTTGTCTTTTAAAAGAAGATACACACACTTAAACAAGAAGGTAGAGACATCGGAGAGTAAGCGCTCTGGTTAGAGACCCCCAAACCTTATTTGTTTCGATGTGAGCCAATTGTCTGCCCTCTGGAGGGGACCCCGCCTGTGGCTCCAAGGAACTGTGTTGGAGGTGGAGGCCAGTGGATTGCAGGAGGGGACAGGGTGGCAAGCTCATGTTCCTGGAAGTCCCCTAGAAGAGCCCGTTAGGTGCTGGGGACCCAGGAAGGGATGAAACGGGTGTGATTCATGCCTTTACAAAACCTTTATTCCAGCTGGGGAAACAGATACTGAGAAAGTTATTGTGAGTGTGATGAGTGTTATAAAGACAAAGTGCTCAAGACTGTGGTGGTCAGAGCTCATCTCTTCCCAGCCCCATATCTACCACGCATTGGTGGTTTGCAGTGAAACACAGTAGGAGTGTTCATACTGTGGGAAACAGCAAACACTACCCGTCAGGGCTTCCCGTCCTTCCCTGTGGGCAAAATTGGAGGTTGGACATTTTCCAGCACCATTGACTATAGGGCACGTGGAGAGAGCCTGCCGTTCTAGCTGTTGGATTTGACTCCGTGGGAAAATCATAAATCACTCTCTCACCTTTTCTCCCGTCCCCACAAAAACAGTAAAAGTTGTCCCAGTTGTAGGGCGTGCTGGTGGACAGAACACGAGTAAGGTATTTACCTTGTTCTTCAGCGGGTATTATACTCCGGAAACTCCTACACTTTTCACCTAGAACACAAAGAGAATACAGTCATAAGTAGGAGTAGCCAAGACAATTAGTGACTGACCGAGTTTCTAGCATCTTCAGTCAATTCCGGGTCATTCTGAACGAGGATTGGGGGGAATATGGCAGATTGTTTTATTGTTGATGTGCTGCCTCCCCACCCACCCCATGGGAGCATGATCTGACCCCATCCCCTCCCATCCCATCCCAGTGAGTCCGGGCTTGGCCATATGACTTTCTTTGGCCAGTGCATTGCCAGCTGCCATGGGATGGGTCACTTCTGCTTAGAAGCTTTAAGAGCCAATGGACTGCCCACTGGTTCACACTCCCCTGACGGATGGAGTCTCCATCAGCCTGGGTCCCTGAATGGTTGTGGGGAAGACTCACCCCTTGCCCACCTGAAAAATCCACACAGAATGAACTAGAAGCGAATTTGACTTAAACCACTGGGGACTTGGGGGTTGTTCATTACCGCGGCACAATCCAGCCCATCTGAACTGATACTGCCAGCCTTAGACCCGGGATTCTCAACTTCCCCAACAGCATCCCCTATGTATGAGTCTCAGATAGTTTGTTTCCAGTTAGAGGGAAGGTAACAACATTCGTAATGATATTTAGAAATGAGTTAAAGCAGGGTGCCTGGGTGGCTCAGTTCAGTTATTCGTCCCACTCTTGATTTCAGCACAGGTCACGATCTTAGGGTCTTGAGATCAAGCCCCGTGTTGGGTTCTGGGCTGAGCGTCGAGTCTGCTTGGGATTCTCTCCCTTCCTTTGCCTTTGCCCCTCCCCCTGCTTGTGCTCTCTCTAAAATAAATAAATCTTGAAAAGAACTAGAGCAGATTCATATCTGTTACTTAGTGACCTTGCTATTTGCATTCCATTGTACTTTCTGGAGTGTGGAAAGACAGTGTGTGCACCAGAGACCAGAGAGAATCCTGCCCCCACCCCCCAGGCTTACTTCATGTTCTGGAAGGATGGGCTTTGTCTAGGAGTATTATCAGCCATGGCAGGTGTCCAGATGCCTGCCCAATCACCTGCTTCTTCCTTGCAGAGTTGGAGTGGCTCCAAGGATCCCAGAGGGTAAGTGACGGGTACAGGACAGCTTACGCAGAGGTAGTCTGAGCATTAGGACTCAGTCTGCAGGGACCCAGCCCAGGGCTGTCCCACTACAGCATGGATTTAGTGCATTCCTATGGACAACAGGGAACACGCAGGGGGATGTGGAGAGACCTAAGACGCAGAGCTGCTCCCCGTCTGGGCCGCTAGGAACTAAAACAGGGCAACACGGGGCACCAATCATTAACTCTTCAAAGAATGGCTTTCTCATCCCTAAAACAGGTTCGGTAGTCCCTGCAGTAGCCTCGCTTTGAGGATTTAATGACATCATAGACGGGAAAGTTGCTCTCAGTTCCTACTCACTGCAATTCCGCTGCAATAAAATGAGTTCTGCTGGGCCCTTTTTGCACGTGACTAGCACACATCATGATGAATTATAATAGACCCTAAATACTCTGAGGGTCAGGGTCACATCACCTACCTTTGCTGGAAATATTCAGGAACAGAAATAAGCTCAGGGGAGCATCTTTTGACTGTGGAAATTACTTCTCTTTGTTGGAGAGAAAATGCCAGATAACTCCCTTATTCAAGAGCCTACAGCGGCTCCCTATTCCTCCACCACTGAGTCAAAGTCTCTCTTCTTGTATGGCTAGCCTCCTCTCCCTATCCTCCCAACACAGAGCCCTTCCCTTGGCTACACCTTCCACGGGGTCAGGCTCACTCGGGAAGGACCGGATGCAGGAGCAGTTCACACCCTTGACAGCGCTGGTCCAAAAGACGATAATCCTTAAGATTTGCCATACTCATCCTCATGAAACTCCAAGTTCCCTGGGGCCTCATTGCTTTGCACATCTGCAGGGCTCCTCTACTGGGCTATCGGAGGAAGAGGAACGAAGCCTGGGTTTATGCTAGAGGACTTTATTTGGTTGAGCTGCCCCTCTGGGATACTTTCTGATGGACAGATGTGCAGGACTTCACCTGTCACAGAACCATTCACAACAAGCGGCCTGGGGCTGGGGGTCGGAGGATATTTGCATAGCCTGGGGCTGAGGACGACAGCCTCGGGGACCCATTGGCCGATCTAAAGCCACTGTGACCTCTTCAGCCACTTTTTAATTAAGCCAGTTTTAATTCAGCCAGTTTTTAATTAAGTCAACTTTGCACTGAGGCAAGGAGTCCGTTTTTCTTGCAGATTCTCTGATGTTGGGGCAGCGGCTGTGATGTTTCAGTCAGAGCTGCAAAAATTTGTCCGCGTCCCCCTGGTTCTTCCAAAGAGGCCCCCCCAACTTATGGGGGATGTCTCTACACCACGTGCTGCTTTCAGAGAAACATTGTATCGAAACCTCACGTCTTCATCTGTGAAATGGATGCTCCAATGAAAATGTGCAAGGAATCTGTGAAGTGCCTGACACTTTTCTTTTTTTTGGAGTGTTTCATTATCCATAAGGGTGAGTACACATTGCCTTTGACAGATCTGGAGACCAGGCTCAGACAGGTTGGTAGAGTCAGAATCAGGAACTGGGCTCTCCCACCCGATGCTCATATTTTTCTGTATCACCACCTGCTGTCTTTCTTTCTCTCTTTTTTTTTCTTTTTCTTTTTTTTTTTTTTTTTTTTTTTTTTACCACCTGCTGTCCTTCTACATAATGCACGGAGCACTAATCATCTACGTGGCCTTCCCAATAGGCTTGCCCTTTGTCACAGGAATAAAGAGGGGACCAGGTACAGAGCCAGGGGTGGGGCAAAGAGAAAGTGAGGGTTAGCCAAGAAGATTAGGGGAATTCACCGTAGCTCCGAAGGCTGAGGTCAGCCGGGGAAAGGAGTCAGGCCACAGTGACCCCTTGATTAATCTGAATCCCCAGAAATGGTGTTCCTTTTGAATGAGGCCAGCAGGATTAAAAGGAAAAATCTTCATAAATCCCACAAAAGCCAGAGAGGCGGGTGTTACATAGCTGGGCGGCGAGGGCTTTGCCAGCCAAGTAGGGCAACGAGCCAGCTTGGGACACAGCAGCCAGATCCCCAGCGCTGGATTCTCGCATCCCCGTCTGCTCGTCCTCCACTCCCGCCCCCACGGGGTGCCTGGGCCCCTCCGTCCTTGACCTTTTGTGGGGTTTAGCAGAACAGTGAAGATCTGGAACCCAGCACATTTTGTTGACTCATTGCTTCGCCTAAGGAAAAGAGCACAGTGTAAGTGCCGTCCGGCCACGAGTTTTCATTTCAGACCCTGGAATCAGAGGCACAGCCCCCGCCCTGCCCCCACCTTGAAAGGCACTAGGGCGGCAGGAGTGGGAATAGGAAGAGGTGGCTTGAGCCAGGGATGTCCGCAAATCACACTCCAGGCAAGGGCTTCCCTGGAGGGTCAGCTTTTGCAGGGACAGAGAGGAAGCTGATTTAGAAGGAAAATATCCAGGAGGCCTCATGGCACTGCAGCGCAGGGGGTGGCTGGGCTGCCCTGAGGCCGCTTTCCTCGGCTTTTTTGGATCAAGGGCACCCTCTCCAGGCTGGAGTGCTTACTGGCAGATCTCCCTAGCAGTCTGAGCCATTTGGGTGCCTTCCCATTCACCTCTAGCTATAATCCTTTTCTTTCATGTCCCCCGAATCTCCTAGGCACTTGTGATAAATTACACTTAAGAGCAGATGTTTGTGTGAAGTGAGCTTTAACTGGGAGCCCCAGGCCATATTCTGCTGCAGACGTGCTTTCCCGGGCCAATGCAATGTTTTCAAGATAACTTTATTTATTTTTTTAAAGATAATTTATTTGTTTGAGAGAGAGAGGAGAGATTGAGCAGTGGGGAGGGGCAGAGGGATAGATCTGAAGCAGACTCCCTGCTGAGCATGGAACCCCATGGGGGCCTCCATCCCATGACTACAAGATCATGACCTGAGCTGAAACCAAGAGTCTGGGGTTTAGCCGACTGAACCATCCAAGTGCCCCTTCAAGATATTTTAAAATTGTGAATTTTCACGTGGAAATCCAAATATCTTACTTCCCGTGAAAAATAAAAGGATCTGACAATACCGAGCGCTTAAGTCTACGAGGCCATAACGCTGAGCAGAGCCAGGGGCTGCCTCCTTTAGCTGGGGGTGAGGTTCAAGGTCATTGCCATTCCTTGCTGCCCTTGCTCCATTCGCTTCTGTTACCACCTTCTGTGGGCACTGGTTTTCGACCTGGGATGAATATCTTTTGTTTCGTTCTTTTGCAGGTTTGCTGTGACTTTAGTTATTATTCAATAAAAACTTAATTCTAAACTTTTTGATCTGAGGTCATCTTGTAACATGTGAAGGTGATCAAGTTTCTCTTGAGGGAGGGGAAAAAAAAAGGTGTTCTGGAGAAGACGTCTCTTCTTGGTTCTTAATAAAGTAATGACCATATTTAGAGACTGTGGTTTACCTGGTTTACCTAATTAGATTTACCTAATATAATGAAGTTTACAACATCATTATATTAGGAAACATATTAAAATGTGAGCAGAGGTTTTTTGGATTGATGGACACAAATGCATTCAGTCGTAATTATAAGACAATTGTCCTTCGGTTAAGTTTTGGGCTTTGGGTCGGGGAAGGGGGAAATAGGGAGTTTGGGTTAAGAAGTCTGACCTCTGTGTCTTGCTTTACTAGTATCTAACTGCTCAGTCTTCAAAGGGGGGCACTTCTGCCTCAAGAAGTCAGTTTTCCCACCTGTAAAAGGCATCTGTTATTTTAGGTAAGCCTTTCACAAAGAACATTCCTCCAAACAGTCTCTTTCTCCTGTGGTCGACTAACTTCAGGAAGCCCTGGGATATGTAATAAATAGTGAACAGTCTTCTTCATTGTGGTACCTCTTAGAAATTTTAACATGTTAACGTGCATTGTGAATTTTCAAGAAGAAAGTGTAGTATGCAACATTTTCCAATTCATTTTGACAATCAAAACCCTTTTTATTTAATTTCACAAAAAGCATCTCAAAAGGCATCTCGGGGCGGGGCAGGGGGACATCCTCTTTGAGAAAACCCAACGAGGTGCTTGTTAAAGTCTCTTTCTGGCATGACATCAAGTATATAAGATGTGCATAAACCAGAAAAGGGTCAAGAATGACTCTTTATTTCTACTTGGCTTTGTGCATGAATCACCGAGAAACTCAAATGTATTTTAATTCAAATCTATTTAAATAAATCCAAAACTTAAATTGATTTAAATTTATAAATTTAAATTTAATTTAAATATATTTAAATATTTAAAAGCCTTTCAGGTGTGTGATCCATGAGAAGGCAGTGTGTGTGTGTGCATAGTAAACAATCAGTGGGTTGGCAGAAGTGCCAGTGAGATTCCTGGTCTCTCGAGGAAGAAGACCAAAAGACCCTCACGTAGCCGTTGGCCTCTGTTTTCGGTTGAGAAGGCTCCCCTCCCCCAACCTGGTAATAACTTTTTAGCGCAAAGCTCAGAGACAATTTATATCATCTCTCTGCATAGTGTTTGTGTGAATGTGTCAGGCATGTGCTGTATGCCGGTAGACAGTTTGCACCTGCTTCCACTCCTGCCTGAAGCCCGATGCTTCAACATCATTTAAGAGATGAGGCTTCCAGTCCCTGCAAAGCCTAGGCTTCCCTTGAGCCCAGCCCTTGCAGAGTCCTTTCTCCCAGTTTGCTGGTCACTGGGGAAGCAGCTCCTAATGTCTAATCTTCTAATTCCTGCCCTCAGGTTCACGTTCTGCTGTGGCCCAACTTGCCCTAGCATTACAATTAGTGATGCTTCTAATTCTCTTCAGTTAGGTTTTTTTTTTTCCAGGGAACGTGGTCTTGCTCAGTTCCTTGTCCTGGAGTGACCGTGACCTTGTGTTGCAGGGGAGGAGAAGCTGCCTCAGGTGACACTGTAGAGCCACGTGAGTTAAATTCTTCCATGAGGAGACCTCCCCTGTCACCCTGCTTTGTGTTCTAATGCAGATACCGGAAGTGTCCTGCCTCAGACCTTTGCTCATTCTGTCCTGTCTGCCTGGAATAGCCTCAGCCCTAATCTCAATCTATTAAAATCACAGTCCTGCTTGGAGGTCTGGGTGCAGTGGCCACTTCCTTTATGAAGACTTCGCCATGCCCAGAGCTGTAAGGAACTTTTTCGTCACTTCTATTCCCATATCATAGGTCAGTCTTTGTGAAAGCTATTGTCCTATTTTTTCCTTGTTTTAGTTTCATCTCAGTTCTCACCACTGTGGCTCACTTGCCTTTCTCTCCCTCCATTCTCCTAGCACATTCTTCCTGTGCTTAACAAGGAAATGGCTTTTAGCAAATTCATTCCGTGCTGCTCCGAGTTCCCTTTTTCCAGAGGGCTTTGCTGTCCCCTGGGTCATGTTTCTCTGACTTTGGTGTGTGTCTTAATCACCAGGGGAGCTTATTAGAAATATAGATAACACCAGATGGAAAGGAGAGCCGAGGGGAATAAAAAGCAATGCTATGAGGATGAGAAAAGAAAAGGCAATTGGGAATTCTAGGAAAAACAAAAAGCTACTCGAGAAATTTAATGTAATGATAGCACCTCTTTGATTCCATGTTGAACAATATTTATATACTCTAAATAAATGATTGGTTTGTTGATTTATCTAAAACAGCAATATAGGTATATCAGGAAGAGGGCAGAATAGATGTGGGATGTGAGGGTACGAGAGATTTAGCCTCATCTATTATGACAGCAAGTCAATAAAGGAGCTCTAACATGAAGACGGCATGTTTTTTAAAACATGGAAACAAATCCCAGAAGAAACAACTTAGCTAAAAGTGGTTTCCCTGATGGGCGGGACTAGGTTATAAAAAAGCCAGAAGGCAGCAGTGGTCTGTTGATTTTTCTTATAAGCATTTCAAAATGATTTTATCTTTTATCTATGTGTAAATATTACCTTGGTTAACATATTTTTTTAAAGGACTGTAGATTTCTAGACCCCCTCTAAGACCTACTGAATCAGAATCTCCAGGGGCTGGGCACCTGGGTGTGTATTAACTTCCTGGGCGATTGTCCTGCACAGCAAACATTTGATAACCGGTGTGATGTTTACACGCAGCTATGGACTGAAGTAGGCATTCCTCAGATGGGAACTTGGAAGGGGAGTGGAAGTCTCCAAGCAACTCGTCTATGGGATTGGTGACCATATTTTTCAAACTGAAAATCTGAGACTGCCTTTGGTGCCCTCCAAATGCAAGACCCTAAGCCTTATGTGCCTGTTTGTGGGGTAGAGAGAGCAGACTTATAGGAGGATAGCTGCATCCCCCAGAGGACCGGGCAGAGAGGGGCTTCTGGCAGCCTTAGCTCGAGGCACTGTGGCACGGTGTGCATCCCACTTAAAGCAAGGGCCATATACACTGACTGGGATATGAGGAAGGGTAAGACTTGGCATTGCCCTTCTGTGGCCCCCACTAAGGCAGGATGGAGAGGAGTAAGCACCATATCAGAGGGTTCCTCCTTGGATCCTTTTACTCGGACCTCAAGAATAAACCACTAATGCTATGAGGGTTGGAAAAGGCCATTAGAAACTCCAGAGAAAGCAAAAAGCTGGTCAAGAAATTTGACACGTTAAGCCCAAGATCAAGAGACATATGTGGCGGGGGGGGGGCTCTCCTTTCCACCTCGAGGGATATGCTTTCCTAGCAGCAAGGGAAGAGAATCCTGGCTCCAAGCATGGCTTGGGTTTATGGGCAGGATGCCTGACCCTGGGGAGTCCAAGTCCTCCTTCTTCAGTTCCTTGGGAGGTTTAAAAAAAAAAAAAAAGAAAGAAAGAAATTTCCGATATATAGGAGCTCCAAACACCAAAACTTCCTCTCCCTCTTCTCTCTCGTCTCTCTCCCTCCCCCACTTCTCTCACACCCCTCTGCCAAACCCACAGAAGCTCAAAAGATCAGAGCTGCATCATGGGGTGAGAAAGGAGTCCGGCTTACCAGCCATGTGACCTGAAACTCAAAGCCTCAGTTTCCTCATTTGTGAGCTGAGGAAATGGTATCTACTCTGTGGGGTTATTTCGAGGGTTTCCAGAGACAAAGGTCTAACTTGTTAAGGATTCTCACCTCTGGTAGGTGCCCCACAGAGGGGGTCCCCTTCCTACCAATGATGACAAAAGTCAGTTTTCTAAGAGAACCTGCCATTCCAAGCCCCCCTTCGGAGTTCAAAGATGCAGTTTGGAGACGGACGGGGCCATTTTGGGTTCTCTAGGGATTGGGTGACAGTAGGGAAGGGTAAAAGTGAGTGTTTACCGGCTTAATGGTTGGTATGTTGAAGACACGGCTGCAAGACAGTGAATGCAGTCAGTTAATCTTTATAATAACTCTTGGTCACGAGTACCGCTCTCGATCCCATTCGACAGTCGAGAAAGCAAGCTCAGAGAGGTGAAGAGGTTGCCCAAGGATCCAGAGGCACTCAGTGGCCACGCTGGGACTCAAAGCCAGGCGCCCGACTCCAGAGCTCCTGCACCTGTCCCCAGCCCCGTCCCCCACAGCCATGCTCACCTGTGCCACCAAGGTTCTCCTCGCAGGACTGCCAGAGCCCCACGTGGAACCTGCATTGGATGAACTTGTCGTCCCCCGTCTCCCAAATGTACTGGACAACCTGGCTCCCGGAGTCTGTCCTGCCATCGCTCTCGTGGCCCCCGCTGAAGTGACTGCAGTGCGGCCCGCCCAGCTGGTCCAGGCACAGAGGCTTTGCCACCTTCCGGGTCCCCTCGCACCAGTAGCTGCTGCCCATGGCGATGAGGGAGAAGGCCAGGGCGAGGCAGGTGGGGAGGAGGGTCAGCACCTGCTGCTGTCTGGCCCCAACCATGGCTGGAGGAGGTGTGCGGCGTCAGGCTGAGCAGCGGGCCCCCTCCTGCCTCCGCAGGCTACCCGCCCCTCTCAGCCCTGCCATCTGGCACCCTTACGGGCTTCTCTCACATCCGCCAGGGGATCCTGGGTGCTCCCCCGGCATGTGGCCTCCGCATGTGCACCTGTGGCCTGAGAAGCCGCAGAAGAAAGCCCAGAGCGGGGACGGGTTCCCACGGACAGAGCTGGCTCTTCGGTCCTTCCCAGGGAGCGGGTGGGCAGAAGGAGGCTGGCTCTCTGTTTTTGTCTTTTTCAACTTGGGGTAAAATATGCAGGAGACAAAACTGACCACGGTGACCATGTGTACCCTCACATGATTGCACATCCCATCTCCAGACCTCTTCACCTTGTGACACTGGAGCTCCGCCCCAGGGAACACTTACTCCCCATCCCCCCCCACCCCAGCCCGGGCACCTGCCTCTCTACTTCTTGTCCCTATGAAGGTGGCCGCTCCTGGGCCCTCCCATGAGTGGGGTCATGCAGTACAGTTTCTTTGCGACTGGCTTATTTCACTCAGGGTATTGTCCTCAAGGCTCGCCCGTGATATAGCTGGTGGCAGAATTCCCTCCCTTTTCAGTGTTCAGTAGCATCTCATGCTGCGGACAGACACGTTGTGTGCATGCATTCACCAGTCCACAGACACTCAGGTTCCTCCCACCTTTTGGCTCTTGCGGAGGGCGCTGGTGCTTGACTGAAGACCAAGGGCGTCTGGGCAGGTGTCTGGGTGAGTCTGCCTACCCTCACTTTTCGCTTTCATCAGGGTACTTACTCAGTGTCGGGTGCCCGAAATGGGGAATCCCACGGCCTGCACAGCCCGTTCCCTGCCCAGCCCTACGGACTCAGGGACTGCCAAGGACAACGTCCTGTTTCTGGGACTGAGAGACTGGAGGTACCGGCAGTCCACTCCAGGGCCGAAGTGCTGGGGGTGAGCAGGGGCGGGCAGCACCCACCCCACAGGGCTCGGCATTCAGCACCGTCCTGGGGCCTCAAAAGCTGGCAAGCATAGCCCGTGGCACTCTCATTCCTGCCCTCACCAAGGGTCCCCTCTGGAAGTGGGGGACAGTCACTTCTCGGGCAGAGGACACTGATGCAAGAACGAGGGCAGGAGTGTCACGGAAAAGTTCAGTCTGAAAGGCGTCTGAAACACAGGTCCTAGATTGCAGCTGAGCTGAGGACCCCCCAGATACACCTGCAGACACTGGACTGGGCAGGTAGGAGAGAAGGGTGGTGCCATGTGGGTCCCTCTGACTCTCTACCTCCTGTTGGCGCAGGCAGAGGGCAATGGCCTGCGAACCCTGTGTTTGTGGGCTTAGCCACCTGTCTCCTGGGAAAAGGATTTATCACATCTCATCACTAGATGGCATCTGTCCAACTGCAGGGAGGTCATGGGCAGCCCCAACACCTCTCCCTTCAGAAAAAGAACGTTTTTGAGAATACATTCAAAGAGATTAGCTAGAATATTCTTACCGGGCAGGCATTTCCTTTGCCAGTGTGCAGCGTGGAAGACGCAGTCATTGTCGTGGGGCTCCAGAATGGCTTTCTGGCCGAAAGGAAAAGAATCAGAGCATTGTCGGGCACTCTCTGTCCTGCTGTCCCGGAGACAACCACGCTGATTCCAGAGGTCGTATTATTGTCCCCGTCCGTTTGGGGGGTCTTTGTTCACTAGGAGCATTTGTCCGCTAAGTTTTAAAATCTTGCCACGTGGCCGGGCAGGATCTTAAGATTGCCAAGGTCTTCTAGGAAATGATCCTTACTTGTTTTTCCCAAACCGTCCGGAATTCATTAACTCAGACAAGTCAGCCAAGAGGAGCTCCTCCGTCCGACTGGAATGGAGAGAAAAACAAAACTAGCCTAAATGAAAACAGGATCTTCTTGTCTCTAGCCCACCTGCATCTCAGCCAGGCAGGATGGCTTCCTCCGGGGTCCAGGTCCCGGGTCTGGAGGCTGGGGAACTTGCGCAGGGAGAGGTGGGGCGAGAAGGGCCGAGCCGAGGCCCCGCGAGGAGCCCGCTGGGGAAGAGGACCGTTCCGGGAGAGTTAAGGGAAGATCAGCCCCTGACCAGGTAGCCGTGTCGGGGGATGCTGGGTCTCCCGGCCTTGCCGTTCACGGCTGTGTGGCCATAGGCCGGCAACCTAACCTCTCTGTGCCTCACCTCCCCAGCCGTTGGGTGGAGCAGTCGTCACGCCCCACACCTGCTTGTTGTGAGGAAGCGGGAAGCAGGTGGTCTGGGGCTGAAAGGTTCTGCACATGCGCACTTGCTGAGTCTGCACAAATCATGGGGCGAGGGGCAGGGTGCATTTGGGGCAAGCCTCTGCCAGGTGGGCCGGGGGCGCAAGGGGGCAATCCGGAGGGCTGTCTGGCTTTCCCACACGTCCCGGGCTCTTGGGTAGACGCGATCCTGAGTCCAAGCCGCTTTCTCCCTCCAAGTGTCTGCATAGACAGGGCCCCCCCGAAGGAGATCCTGCCCTTGGGGGCCTTGGTAAGAAATGGGCCTCCCTCTACCGCACAGCTGGCTGGCAGCTCAGCGGCTGGAACCCGAGGCTCTGGCCCGCGGGCCTCGTGACCTGAGCTGGGTTTTGGGAGCAGAACCCCCGGACGCCCAGGCCCTGGCTTTTCCTCCCGGGCGGGCCTCTGCTGAGGAAGTCCCTGGAGCGCAGCTGACTTGGGGCAAGGTCTGGGAAAAATCTCCCTGCCTTTGGGGTGGAGGTGGGGGGTGCTGGGGCGGGGGATGAGCCACCGCCGATGGGAAACCCGGGAGAATCATTGGTAGGTGGCTCTAGCCCCGTCCAGATGCTCTCCGTGGCGTGGAGAGGGTTTGTGCAAACATTGCCTCGCGCGGTGCCTGGAGGAATGCAGGAGGCCGCCGCCTGTGGTCCATCTTGGACTGTTCGAGAAACGCGCCCGCGCCCGTGAAGTCGCAGGGGGAGGAAGGTGAGGCCGGCGCCGGGCGAGGCAGCGCCGGGGAGAAGGAAAGCGGGAGTCCACGCGCTGCCCATGGACACCCCTGCTGCTGCCCGGGGGCCCAGGCCTCCCCCTCCCTCCAGGAAGCGCTCTCCCCCGGCCCCTGTGAGGCCCATGCTCGCCCTTCTGCTCCTGGTCTCCATCAAGCAAGTAAGAGCGATTTATGATTTGTATTGTCATGGTGTCTGCTAGTAGGGTCAGTTCTGCATCTTTTCGGATCCCAGAAG
>PJEN01000235.1:374261-474464 GCA_004024605.1 Pteronura brasiliensis
TACACTATTTTGTAAGCATTTTCCAGGGTCATCATGAACTCTGTGCATAGCATTTGAACTGGTCCCAGATAGCCTCCTGTCTGCTTTTACAATTTTCTCAGGCCCGAGTATTTAAAGGTTGATGGACTGTGAGGGGGTTTTCTCTTCTTTCATTTCTCCTTTCCTTTCCTTCCTTTCTTCTTAGTATAAAAATATAGAATGATCATGGTTTAAGAAAGTGAGCGTATAAAATTCAAAGAAGTGTAAATACCAACTACGAATCACTGTATTCCCACTGCCCAGTAATCACCCTCGTTTGCCTTTGGGGGCTTATACTCCCAGACCTTTTTCTGCTATTTTTTTACCTATGCTTTTTTTCCCCCCTAACAAACATAGGATCAGACTTAAATAGTATCGTGCTATCGGCAAGTGTCAGGTGCGTCCCTTGTATTAACTCATTTCGTGCCCCTCGAGGGAGTCCTTCCTGTTAATCCCACTTACAGATGAAAACACTTTTTTGTGTTGGCTGCAACAACCCCAGGGTGTGATGTTTGAGGGCTTCAAGGTTGTGTTCTACAATGTGTGTGACCCAACCTACATGGTGGGCATTCTGGCAGCTTGTTTTATTCTTTTTTTTTTTTTCCATTAAAGGTTTTATTTATTTGTTTATTTGAGAGACAGTGAGCTCAAGCAGGGGGAGGCAGAGGGCGGAACAGACTCTCCACTGAGTAGGAAGCCCGACTCAGGACTCAATTCCCAGGACCCTGAAATCACTACCTGAGCCAAAGGCAGACACTTCACCAACCAAGCCACCCAGGCACTTTCAGCTTGTTTTAATCTTATCCAGGGAGACTAGACTTTTGCCCCCTTTCCTATTGGAGGTTCCATTTTCATGCTGGACCCTAACATGAAGGAACCCCTGTCCCATTCACCCGAGAAATGCAGGTAATGAAAGTGGCTTGAGGAAGGGTTCTCTTTCTCCTTTGGTCCGTGGGTGGAGTTCGTCTCTCTGTGTGTAGACATTGGGATTCCAAATCCCTCCTGCCCCCATCTAGGGAGAGCCGTGGTGCCGTGATGCTGTAAATATTCACCTCATCAGGCTTTCTTTGGTGCTAACCTGGAACCAGACAGGCAGACAACACCTGCCAAGTTCTCTGCGCCTGATCTCTTCCAGAGGCTGCCTTTGAGCCCTCACAGACTGAGGATGTGAGTCCCATGGGTGGTTTTGTGGAATCCCTGCGGTGGTGGCAGCCTCTGGGCGAGCCACCAGCCCAATAGGGGCAGGACCCTTCCTGGGACAGTCCATACGGAACTCACATTCTTGCTTTAGTTCTCCAGAGAGCTCATATTCCAACAGAGTGCACCCCGCCAGCTAGCTGTCTAGTTTCCTTCCCCTTCTGCACACGATCTTGCACTGATGCTTGTGCATTGCCCACTGGGTGCCAGGCCCTGTTAGATGACAGTCACCTGCCATCCTGTGGCTTGTGAGTTTGGCCACTTCCTCTGCCCAGAGGCAAGCCCTGGGTTCTCTCTTCCCCAGCATGCTGTGGCAGCTGTGGACGTATGACTATGTGTATGTTACACCAGCAAAATCTTCAGTGCTTCAGGCTGGTGTAGGACGCTGACAAAGCCATACCTTTTTCCTTTCATCTAACATGTTCCTAATCAATAATGTCCCTGTGAGCAGTGCCCCCTCCCCCACCTGCCATCCCGTCTGTCCTCAGAACCTCTTCGGTCCGTCAGTCCCCCAGGGTGCGTCCCTAACCCTGATGACCCCTGGCCCCCCTTCTCGGGTCTTGGTCTTAAATCCCATAGTTTTCCCCCAGATGTTTACATTACAAGGCTTTGCTAGACATTCATGATGGATTTTGCTCACAGACGCGTTCCCTGCATGGAATATAAATGACTGTGGCGTGTTTTCTGGAAGGAAGTCTTCCTAAAAATTCCCTTAATGAGAAATTCTCAGGGATAGTTTAGTTTCTAAATTCAAGCAGTCCACCACCCCACCCCCTGCCGGACTCATTTAAGTTAATTAACAGTTGCTTTGGCTTCAAAAAACATAAACTCTCTCTCTCTCTCTCTCAGGCTTGTTAAGAAGTGAATTTGTGGCTCTTTCCTACATTGCCGAGGGGAGCGTAAAAAGGTGCATATTTTTAAATTAAAAAAAAAAAAACTTGGCGAGGATAGGTTGTCAGTCCATTATCAAAATCCTTTAAAAATGTGTATATTCAATGACCCAGAAATTCCAGTTGAAAGAATTTCTCCTAAGAAAATAAAGATGTGCTCGAATGTTTAATTATGAATATTTTCAGTACAGCAGAATTTATATTAACAAGCGTCTTGGCCCATGTAAGTGTTCGATGCTGGAGAATTTGAACACTGAATCATATCCTATTCCCTTACCAAACATCACGTAGCTGTTAAAATGATGTTTTAGAAGTATGGCTCTTGAAATGGATGTATATTCACAATGCATCTTCTGGTAGAAGCATGAAACTAGATGATTTCCTTTTTCAGTTAAAATAAAAAGAAAAAGAAAAAAATAAATAAACGAAAGCGTGTGCCCAGATAGAAGAGGCTGGAAGGAGATGGTCATTTCTGATACTAAGATCAGGATTCCACCTTCTCTCCTTTGGGTGCTCTCCTGCAATTTTTTTGTTTGAATTACAGAGAGGTGTATGCCTTCTTGAACAAAGAATACAATAAAATGGATTGAGAGCAATTCACAGAAGGTCTTTTTTCCCTTTCCCTTGATCGCTTTTCAGCCAAGGTGGGCATTGATGCTGGCTGCCCACTCAAGGGAAAGAGGAATCAAGATCAAGTTGATTTTTTTCCAGTTAGAAAACATCTGGGTGTACCTGGGTGGCTCAGTGGGTTAAGCCTCTGCCTTTGGCTCAGGTCATGATCTCAGGGTCCTGGGATCGAGCCCCACATCGGGCTCTCTGCTCAGCAGGGAGCCTGCTTCCCTTTCTCTCTCTCTGCCTGCCTCTCTGCCGACTTGTGATCTCTGTCTGTCAAATAAATAAATAAATAAATCTTTAAAAAAAAAAAAGGAGAAAACATCTGTTCGTGCTATTTCTTTGCCTTCTTACCTTGTTTGGATCTGGATGTGATCGTCATATCTTGTGTTTTTCATGTCTTCCCAACAAGTAACGGGGAAGACAGTCTGTTTGTCCAGCTCCCCTGAACTGAACAAATTTGGTGCTTTGTAGGGTTCCTTCTCCTTCCCCTTCTTCTGACCATGGCCATCAGTCATGGCAAAGGGCTGGGGAAGAGGGCAGAGTAAGTCCAGGGACACAGCTCACGTCCATGACTGATTTTATTGTCTCTTCCTTGGCCAGTTCCAGTGACGTCCCTGACAATATAAGTAGCTCTCTATCCAAGAAAGTGTCTAACTTTGGCGGCTTGGAGGATTCTGGAAGCTGATGATTTGGTTCTCAGCTTCTTTGCCGAACTTGTGAAAAATAATACGAATCCAGTTATAGTCCCGTTGGGAAGCTGATTTTCCTAAACAGCGTGTTAGTAAACTCCCTTCGTGACTCTTGTGCTGTAACTCAGAGACAGAAGGTATTGTGGGAGATTGAAAGTTTATTGGAAACTGAAGCCTAAGGGTAAATGCCAATTATTTCCTCATCATTATCATCATTGTTATTACTTATTGGCTAATCCCATGGTTTCCAGATGGTTGTGCTAATGTGCCTCAAGGCACCACTGTGAGCTCACAGGGGTGCTGTAAGGTATTTTAATTTTTCTTTTTTTTTTTAAATTTATTTGACAGAGAGATCACAAGCAGGCAGAGGGGCAGGCAGAGGGAGAGGGGGAAGCAGGCTCCCCGCTGAGCAAGGAGTCTGATGTGGGGCTCGATCCCAGGACCCTGAGATCATGGCCTGAGCCGAAGGCAGAGGCTTAACCCACTGAGCCACCCAGGTGCCCCAATATTTTAATTTTTCAAGGGAAGCAAAGCGACCCATGACATCCGCCAGACCCTGGGAATTACTAGCTCAAGGTAGTTCCTGGTTTCAGCATTAGATCGTGCCCCATTCCCTTTGCTGATGTTGTATCTCTGCAAAGCTGGTTTTTCGTTTGATTGTTTGTTTGTTTGTTGCAATTGCTGTACTGAAAAGCAAGTACTGAGCAAACATCCATGTGGATCAAGGTGGTGTCCTATCGGATCCCCAAGTTTGGGAAGTTGTGCAATCTCCAGTAGGTGTTGTTAGGTTGCGAATACTGACGTCCTTTGGCCTTACCTACTCAGAAAATCAGACTTTAGATCTTTCTTTTGGCTTAGGGGGACTATGGGAAAATGGCGAGTCACCAAGGGCGCCATGACCTGAGAACATTTGGTAATCTCTGGTCTAACTATGACTCTACCAGATCTTCAAAAAGTTGTCTGTGTGGTTCTCTGGAAAGGATGCAAAGGAATTATTCACAGGTGCCATCGTGCCTTCTGTAGTATTGGGGGGTAGGCCATGCTGGGCAGAGGAGGGAGAGGAGAGACTATACTAGTGACTCAGAACATGGAAGCTTGACATCCACAGGGCTCATAGATGGTGTGTGTGTGTGTGTGTGTTTGTGTGTGTGTGTGTGTGTGTTTGTGTGTGCGTGCACGTGCATGTGTGTGCACGTGCCTTTTGATGGATCATCTCCTCAGTTTACACTGGGCTTCTCCACTCCCTATTGTTACACCTGTTGCCACGTGTGTCTTACCTCATTCTTTTAGGCTGTCACCTGGCCCAAGAAAGTATTTGAGTTTTTTACCCCCTTGTAAGAGGACACAAAGCCTCAAAGCCAACCGAACTGGGTGACCTTATCCCAGATCACATATCTAGCCCCTCTCATGCTCATTCCCCACCTTCAGCTCCACCCCATGCCTGAGCCTCTGTCTCTTTAGCTGGAAATTGAGGACAGTAACTCCTGGCTGGTGCTAGGGACTTGTATTCAGAGATGAAAGTCATGTCTTGGCCCTCAAGGAACATATGGGGTAGCGAAGGAGTTGGACGAATGATCCACCAATGATAGTATAACATGATGCGACATAGGACTTAGTCATGTGTGGAGTCACAGTCATGTGTGGAGTCACAGGGCACTGGGAAGAAGGGTTCCTGGCTCAAGACTTCAGTGACAGAGGTGGTCAAGTGTGACTGGGGGTTCATTTGGCTGGAGTTGAGCCTTTGGGGGCGAGCAGATGAAGATGAGGGTAGAAGGGAGGGCCAGTGGGAAAAGCAAAGATGCAGAGTCACAGAGGAACATGACTTAGGGTCAAGAGGTTTGGTCCTGGGGTGGCTGAGATGTCATCTCAACTCGACAGTCAATGAGGGGAAGACTTTAGGCAGGACAGCCTTGTGGACCTTTCTCCCTGGAGCAGTGTAGACCAGAGGCAGAGGAAATGGGAAGCAGGGTTAGACAGGAGAGAGGTGTAGGACAGAATCTGGTGCCTGGTTGGATGATGTGGAGGAAGGAGCCAAGAACAGCTCCCAGATTCTGGTTTGTGGCTGATTCTGCCAACACCAAGCCACTAGGGGATGAAACTCTTCAGGACCAGAGAACGATAGGGTATGAACATCACTTGACTTTGATTGTCAGCAATTATACAGTTATTTTATCTTTAGCAGATTCTAAGTCCTTTAGGGCAGAAGCTGTGTTTTCTCCATCACCTCATCCCCTTTAGTTCCTCCCTAATGCAAAGCCTGGCACGTAATAGGTGTTCAATAGAGGAGTCAGTTGAAGAAGAGAAAACCCCTTTTGGCCCCCTGTTGTGTTAAAAATGAAACAAAACGAGTGGTACAGATACACAATTAGATGTTGTTGGACAACTCAATTATCTGGAAAGCCCAAACATGCATATTGTATTTTTAAGGTTCAATGGGAGCGAATAGTTAATGACAGAAAGGGGAAAAAACCCAAGGTCTCAGTATGGTAGCAGAGCATCTCTCTACCCAGTCTTTGACTCTGGACCCTCAGTCAGCCAGGTGGGATGGCGCAGGTCCCCACAATTCTCCCAGCCTTCCCCTGACACAATATGGAGCTCTTCCCACTGAAGCTTTTCTTCTTGAGATTCACATAATCTTAGCAGCATGCAACTGTTAATCTCATCGTGTGTGACATCCAGAAAGACCATATTGCTTCCACTTAAACTATCAACCTCACTTGAATGTTTTGGAGGGGGTAAAATTCTTTCAGGGGTGCCTGGGTGGCTCAGTCAGTTCAGCTTCTGCCTTCAGCTCAGGTCACGTTCCTGGAGTCCTGGGATTGAGTCCTGCACTGGGCTCCCTGCTCAATGGGAAGTCTGCTTTTCCCTCTCCCTCTGCTGCTCTGCCTACTTGTTCTCTCTCCCTCTCTCTGTGTCAAATGAATAAAATCTTTTTAAGAAAGTCTTTCATATCTGTACTAAAACCAATATGATTGGATTATGGAGTTAACATAAGATTTGTGTGCACCTTTAAGATAGAATATAAGATGCCAAAGAAGTCTTATTTCTTGGTGCAGGCCATTATGGCCACTTCAATGGAAAGTTTTGAAATTTGTGATGGAACAGTCACAAGGCCGCCTCTGTAGAGAACTGGGAGTCACCATGGTTTTCTTCTGCCCAGGTTACAGGATCCCTCCTTGAGGAAACAACTCGCAAGTGGGCTCAATACAAAGAGAAGTGTCTGAGAGACCTGCTCAAGGAACCTTCTGGTAAGCAGGTGTATGAGTTATCTGTGGCTGTGTAACAAATAGCCCCAAAGCTCAGTAGCTTAAAGCAGTCATCATCATCATCATCCCAGTTTCTGTGGGTGAGGAATTCAGACCAGGCACAGTGGGGATGACTTGTTTTTGCCCTACAGTATCTGGCGTTTAGCTGGAAGGCTCAGTGTTTGGGGGCTGGAATCATCAGAAAGCTTGTTTGCACTGACAACAGATGGCTGATTGTGGCTCCCAGCCATGAGTCTATAGGCCAGAACACTCTCAGTGGCCTGTCCATACAGACAAGGCTCCTCCCAGCATGGTGGTGAGGCTTCCCAAGCATGACCAGAAGCTGTCTTGCCTTTTATGACCCAGCCTCAGAAGCTATTTCTCCCATGTTCAGTTGCATCAGGTGTTTACCAAAGCCTACCCAGGTTCAAGGGAAGGGAGAAGAGACCCCCACCTCTCATCATAAAAGAGCACATGGGACGGTATATACATAGATGTGATACCACACTCACCATCAAATCGCATGACCTGAGCCACTGTCATAGATTAACCTGGGACTCTGTTGGGTAGGTGGTGGGAGGAAGTCCAACATTTCTCCTAGCCAGGTCTAGACTAGGGTTAGAGCCTTCTAGCAAATATGTTCATCGTTCAATCAATCCATGGCCTCTCCTGCCCGCATACTGACTCTTCAGATATATCCAGATTCCCCCCTCCCTTTTTTTTCAATGATGAAATCTGGCCTCTCCTTATCCTCCTGGATGCCTTCAGATGATTTCATTCAGCGGCTCAGTGGAGGACAGGATACCGTAAACACTCTCCCTCTCACTATTTCTTCAGCCCAGTCTGGTGGCAATCAGAGCTTGGTATCTGTTGCGAGAACCACCCCTCACTTTAGGGAATACTGCTTTCTGAAATCAAAGTAGGGCATGTTCTCTTTTTCTGGAGTCCTGCCATGAGAAGCTTGGCCAGGTGAACATTGTTTCGCACAGACCATGTGCTAACACTTGGCATCCGGGTCGACAAGATGCCCTCAGCCAGCTCATAAGCTGGCAGATCTGCATCTGTGGGATCCTGATGCCAGTAACATGTTTGTTCAACCTGAGTGGCCCCTGCATGCTAGCCCCAATAGGGAGCAGACAGGAAAAATGCTTAGTTCCCAAGAGTGAGGAACTTGCAATATGGGAATTTGGGATCCAACCTGAAACCCCTTCCTTTCATTCCAGGAGGTCCATAAGGCAGTGCCCTGTGTGTTCAGCATCTCTTTGCCAAGTGCCAGGGTGCAAATCATCCCCTGAATTTGAGGTGGTGCAAATGCCTGATTATGATTGTTGAGTTGGTCTTCAAATGGAGAAATATGACCCTACAGAGGTTGTGGGTTGTGTTGGATAGGTGCAACCAAGAACCTCAGTTTTGGACCTCCCTGTACCCATGGGTCGTATCACGCATTTCACAGTCAGGGTGTTCCAGCATCTAACTGATGAAGGTTTGACAATTCTGTAGTGAGTTATGGAACAGAAGGCACTGGGTAAACCTCCAAGTGTCCTCTTGACCCCGAGTTTGTGTGATAGTTCAGTCCATGTAAAATAAACTAGCATCAGCATGACGTGCACATGGACATAACTGACAGGACCGCTGCCAGAGGTCAGATTGAGTAGACAAAGCCACAGAGCTCGGGGGTGCATTAAGCATTCCTTCCTCCCCACACTGTTCCTCATCCTTGATGTATCTGGACAGTGGGACTCCCATGCTAGTTCCTGCATAGGGTACACCAGCTTCCCGTGCCAGGGAGGGGGCTCTGCCTCCATCGGTGGCCCTGGTGCTCCAACATGGCCCTCATCCAGGACCTTTTCTCCCCACAGGGACCTTTTGTAATGGGACCTTTGATCGATACGTGTGCTGGCCTCATTCTTCTCCAGGAAATGTCTCCGTTCCCTGCCCTTCATACTTACCTTGGTGGCGTGAAGGTAGTAAGTCTTATTTTACCATTTTCTGACAGTTCTCTTAAAGGCTGGTCCCTCCTGGGTAGGCCATCCGGGGAGCAATTAGGGAGAGCATGTTGCAACCGAGTGCTTTTCTCAAGTCCTCTTTCCCCACAGGTCTCCTAAGCTGTCAATAACACATCTTCCTTCTTCTCTGGGCACCTCGTCTTGCCTTCCTGAAATTCTTCTGCGTCTGGTGCTCCATTAATACAATAGTCCTCTTTTCTTTGAAGACTGGAGAGTCCAGGCTCAGCTTCTATAGAATTTGCTGCAGTGAGGGTTGCCATGGAGAGGAGAAGGAGCTGCAGGAGAGATTGGGGAGCTCACACCCACAACTTTGGGCTTCCTGGATGGAGAAGAAGGGTGCCCAAACTATCCTTGTGATAGCTTTGGAAGGTGGTGCTACTGGGTGGTGCTTTTAAGCCCCATAGGACTTGGATGGAGTCTTTAACCACTCAGCTTGCCCCCATCCTGCTTGAAGGAAGTGGCTATTATGTAGGACCCCCAGGAGGTTATCATGTGCCCACCTGCCCCAGCTGCCCAGTCTCTTGGTTGGAAGGGGTAGAGAAACAATGACTGGTTAGAACTCCTTTACGTTCAACTGTAGGCCATCAAAGAATAAGAAAAAAAAAAAAAAACTATTCTCAAAAAACATAAGCAATTACAAAGTTCCAGGCAAAACCAAGTGGGAATGGGTTACAGAGAAGGAGAGATGGTGATATTTTGTGTTTAATTTCAGCTCCGTAAATCATCAGTTAAAATTTGGTTTAGATTTGCTGAGGCCTCTAGTGCAAAGAGAGAGTTTCCAAGGAAGAGAGGTGCATTCTGGGTGGGGCAGCTAGTGGTATGTTCTATGGAACTGTCCTCTGGTGAAATCTGGTTGGAAGTGACCCAGGAGACGTGAAGATGTGATGTTTAAGGGAAGATACCAGAGTTTGCTGGACCGGAGAATCTGGATAATTGAAGGAAGCAGCCGGGTGGGAGCCAGCTCCAGTGGGGTGGGGAGAGCACTGCACTTGGAGTCCAGAGTCCATTCATCTCTTTTACACTCTGTGACTTTGGGCAAGTGTCTAGAGCCCTCTGAACTGTTTTCTTGTCTATAAAGTCAGGTGAACAACGACTACTCTTGGGACCCCACTGAATGAATAAGAAAGGCAGGCCTGGAGTCAGCCACACAGCAGGTGCTTTGTAGATGGAACTGAGGTGGAGACCAAAGTCCAGCCCTCAGAATGCTGAAGGTCTTTAAGACTCCAATGTCCCTGGATCTTAAGGGCACATGGAGCAGACCACCTGTGCCCAGCTCCTGTACCTGTGCATTCTTCCCAAGAGTCAAAAATGGAGGCCCATTCCACCTGAAGGGAAAAAGTAGTCCAAAATCTGAACTTACAAAGAGTTGAGTTAAAGGCTTTTTTAAAAAAATGGGTTCTGGGGGGCACCTGGGTGGCTCAGTGGGTTAGGCCGCTGCCTTCGGCTCAGGTCATGATCTCGAGGTCCTGGGATCGAGTCCCGCATCAGGCTCTCTGCTCAGCGGGGAGCCTGCTTCCCTCTCTCTCTCTCTCTGCCTGCCTCTTTGCCTACTTGTGATCTCTCTCTGTCAAATAAATAAATAAAATCTTTAAAAAAAAATGGGTTCTGGGCTTCCAGAGTGCCCCAATGGGAGTGTGATTCGCAGAAGGTGGAAAGTTACTCTTCCACTCAACGTCCTGTGCATTAAATCTTAGAATCCAAAGGGATCTCTACAGTGAGAAGAAAATGTGGAGTCAGTGGAAGGGTTTAGAGAAGAAAGAAGGAGAAAAGGTCTGGTGGGATAAGACCAGAAGAAGACACACAATGGAGGGTGGGAGGTGGGACGATACTTGACTATACAGGAGGCTGGGGCTTGATTGCATAGAAATTGTGTCTGACACTAAGGGTTTTAACTCTCCTCTGGAGGCTGAGATCCCATGGAACCAGGAAGAGGCTGAGGCATGGGAAGGACTTCATACGATTTGTGGTTTGGGGATCTGATGTTGATGGCTCGCTGGCTGGGAGAACGGGGTTGGGGGGCAGAGAGCTGACACTGAAAGTGACTGCAGGGATCCAGAGAAAGGGACCATGATGGAGTGAATGCAGGCAGAGGCAGAAGAACCATCAAGACTTGTCAGATGAAGCAGGAGGTGAGGGACAAGAGGGCTGGAAAGTGGAGGAGAGGAACTGAGCTCACACCCCGCCTGGCCCCACTCATGCTCACCATCATCTGGGTGCTGGCTCAGGGCTCCCACTGCTTACGTCTGGCATGTCCCACAAACAGCAAGGGAGAGGGCTGCCCTGAAGGGGAAGAGAGCCAATAAGAGGTTAGGTCAGAGAGTACTGGGGGCCAGACCTTACAGGGCTTTGTGGGAGGCCGGGAAGGGCTCTGGCTTGTCTTCAGACAGCCTTTGGAAGATTTGGAGCGAGGCATGGTGTGGCGTGGCTGCAGTTTGAACCATAGACCACGAGTGATAAGAGCGTCAGAGGCATTTGCAATAATCCGGGTGAGAGAGAGTGAGGTGGCTCCAGAAAGCAGGGAGCAGGGGACGAAAGCCAAAAGGCAGGGCTCAGATTTGGGGTATGTTGGAAGGTCCAGGTGACAGGATCGGCTGATGGGCCAGATGAAGGGTAGGAGAGACAGAAAGCAAGGATGACTCCAAGGTTTGGGGCCTAAGGACCGGGGCGATGGGTTTGCCATCAACAGGAGCTAGAAATTATGCGACTAGCCAGGTTTGGGGGAGAAGACAAAGAGCTTGCTTTGGGGAATGGTGTTAGAGAGGGCAGCTAGAGACCCTTGTGGAGACTTCAGCTGGGCAGATCAGCAGGTCTCTCATCTGTGGACTCAACACCATTGGTCCACACTGTGCAGGGTCGGGAGAGGGACATTAGGATAATTTCCTTTGCTCATCTGCAAATCCGGTCCCTGGTTTTCCGGTGGGGAGGAGGGATGGCAATCCCTTTAGAGGTGAGACCTAGGAATGGATATGACTGGGTCACAGCAGCCTTCCTCACGGACACAGTGGTGTCCTGTTACTTGCAAACACACACATGCCCACGCATACACTCATCGAATCCTCCCCCAACTTGGGGAGGGCTGGTACTGTGACCATGATGGTCCTCAACTCTTCAAGAAGACACTGGAAGTCTCGGGGAGTGGGAGGGCCCCAAGCTCAAGGCCACCAAGCCTGTAGGTGACAACACAGGCTCTGTCCACCTCTTTCTCTTTTTCATGGCACCACCTCTAGAACACCAGGACAGGACCCCCCCCCCTCGGGTTGCACGCAGCCGGGAAGCCCCAGGTCCGTGTCTCCCAGCTGGGCTGCACCTTTGAGGGCTCCCACGTCTCTGAGTCACCAGGAACTGTTCTAGCTCCAGAGACTTTGGGTAAACACAGCAGACATTAGAGGACCGTGGTTTGTTATGAAACTCAGAGGCTTCCATGTTTTTCTTTCCTTCCCAAATAAACAGCAGGGATGCTAATGAGTACCCCCTCCCCACCCCCCCAAAAGGGAAGTGAAAATCCCTTTTCCCTGGGATTTTCCACAGCTTTGCGGTGAGGACGAGGGCCTCACCACGTGCTCGGGCACGGGCTGCGTGCTCTGACCTTTCCCCTAGAGCTGTGTTTACTTTCAGAAAACTCAGGAAGGGCCTACAGATACTGCTTGGCTCCGGGCACTTGGCAGACGCTGGAAAACTCCACAGATATTTGGCAGGATGACTCCGAATGCTCCAAGAACCACAGCTCCAACAGCAACGTGAGTGCGCTTGGCCCGGTGATGACGGGCCCCGGGCCCCGACCATCCTCCACCAGGGCTCCCCACCCCAGCTGGCTTTGGGGGCCACACAGACTTCCCCCACAGCTGGTCTAGCCCAGACTCCCCTGGAGAAGGTCCACAGTTGCATAAAAGCAACTTCTGGCCACTGGATTTCTTCTGCAACAAGGGTGACATGGGGACGCTTCAGGCCGCCCAGGTTCTCATCCCTGGCCTAGTACTGGGTGCATAAAAGCGTGTGCACACCATAGACACTTAATAAATACTCAGGGAACAGTTTTGCAGATTCCAAGCATTGGGTCTGTGTGGGGCCTGGGCCTCAGACCAGTACCTAGGTCCCCGGGTGATGCCGGCATGCGGCTGAGGCTGGGACTCAGGGGATCGTGAGGGACCCGCCAGCAGGTGTGGGAAGCCTACGGCCTCCTCTAGGCTCAGCCCCGCAGGTGCCCGAGGTAGAACGTGGGGACAGCAAAACCAGAATTGAAAACTGCATTCTCCAAGACCAGAAGTTAAGATTTCTCTCTTTAGAAAGGTGAGGCCTGGGGCATTGCCTCCTCCTCTCTGCCAATGACCATTTCCCCAAGAATTCAAATACTTAAACAAACAAACAAACAAAAAAAAACAACAAAAAAACAACAAATCCCCGAAACATGAAAAACCAACTTCAAAATCCTCAAAACATAAAAAACCAGCTTCTGGCCATGTTTGCCTGTATTTCTAATAACGGGTTGGCATTTTGCCCAAAAAAAGGCTAGTGATAGCAGATCTATTGCTCTTCTGAGTGCTGGCAAACGAAATACGTGATTTCTTCCTTCTCATCAGTCGGGGGTCCTTATGCACGATAAAGGATTCTCCTTAAGGAGATTGTGTCTGTATGTAAATTTGTATGTGTGAATAGAATTTTAATATATATACTTTAATGATAAAATTTAGTTTTCCATACTACATAAGAGATATCGATTGATATATATATATCTGTTATTTTTAACATTTTATTTTGAAATATCCAAACTCATAGAAAAGTTAACAGAATAATAAAATAAGCACTCACAGACCCACTAAGTTCAAAATTTTATTGTGTTAACATGATTAACATTGTACAAACATATTAACAAGGATTAATGTCCCCCCTCCCCCCTTCGCTCTTGCTTTGTCTCCCTCTTTGTGAAATATTTGACTGTAATTCGCAGACATCATGACATTTCACTCTTAAATATTCGTCAGGTCCTTCCTAAGCGAAGGCATTATTCTGTGTAACTACAGCACCACGATTCCAATTCCTCGCAGCTAATGTTTTATCTATATTCAAGTTTCCCCAGTTTTTCCCTCCCATTTTTAGAAGTTTTCTTCCCTGAACCAGAGTCTAGTCCTGGTTCTTATATTGGGGTTCATTTCATATCACTTTAGCATCTTTTAATCTAGAATCTTCCCCATCCCAGCCCATGATAGCCCAGGACACTGGCTTTGTGAAGAACCCCCCAGCCCCCAAAAACTTTGTTGTCATTCGATGCGTTCCTTCATCTTCTGCATGTCTTTAAGCTGGAAGTTGGGTTTGGAGGCTTGGTAAGACCCAAGTGCATCCTTGTAGGTGCTGGGTACACTGTGTAGCCTCATGCCAGGAGACCAAAATGTCAGGTGTCTCACTACGATGATGTTCTGTGTGATCACTTGGTCTCGGTAGTGACAACCAGATCTCTCAATGGTATAGCTACTTTCTCCCTTTCTATCTGGCTAGTAACTGGTGGGACGATGCTTTGGAATCCTGTGTGTGTCTTGTTCCCTTCATCAGTATCACAGCCTTCATCGATGATGCTGACTTGAGTTGATTTGAGCTCTGCCATTTAAAAAAATTTTTTTAAAAGATGTTATTTATTTATCTAACAGAGACAGCAAGAGAGGGAACACAAGCAGGGGGAGTAGGAGAGGGAGAAGCAGTTTTCTTGCTGAGCAGAGAGCCCAATGCTGGGCTCGATCCCAGGACCCCGGGATCATGACCTGAGCCCAAGGCAGTCGCTTAACGACTGAGCCACCCAGGCGCCCCTCTGCCATTTCTTCTATGTTTACTAGCTGGCATTCTTCTGAAAAGAAGACTCCTTCCCCTTCCCCCTGTTTTGGTTATTGCTATGAACTTATAAATTGCTTTATTCACTTATTATTTTGATGCTCATTGTTTTTCTAAATTTAGCTAATGAAATCCCTTCAGACTGGCTCCTGTGTCCTTTTGTAATACTCTCTTTGGTCTTGGACCACTCATCTGATGATTTTCCTGTTCTGGGACCAAATTAGCAACTTCTTCCAAGAGCTCTGGATTCTCTTAAGTGTATGAATGTTATTAGAAACCAAGATCCCAGGATGCCTGGGTAACTCAGTCGGTTAAGCATCTGCGTTCGGCTCAGGCCATGATCCCACGGTCCTGGTGTTGAGTCCCATGTCAGGCTCCTTGCTCAGCAGGAGGCCTGCTTCTCCTTCTGCCTGCCTCCCCCTGCTTCTGTTCTCTCTGTCTCTCTGATAAATAAACAAATAGGTAAATAAATAAACAAATACATATATTTGGAAGGAAGGAAGGAAGGAAGGAAGAGGAAATAAAGAAAAGAGAAAGAAAGAGGAAAGGGAGGGAGGGAAGGAAGGAAGGAAGAAAGGAAGGAGGGAAGAAAGGAAGGAGAGAAGGAAACCTATCATAGGATTCTATCTATATAAAATTTAAGAAAGTGAAAATTAATCTCTAATGACAGAAAGCAGACCAGTGTTTACTTTGGGCATAAGATGGTGTGAGGGAATGAGAGGAAATGTATTTTAAAGGGTCACAGGGAAACTTTTGGGAGGTTATGGGAATGTTCGTTATCTTGAATGTGGTGGTGAAATCACAGATCTATTCATGTCTGAATTCATCCAGGTTTATTCTTTAAATACATACAGTTTATGGTACACCAGTCTTCTTTAATAAAGCTGATAAGAGTGTTCTGTAGAGAAGTTTAAGCCATGATTTAGCACATAATACTTATTTCCTGTGGGTTCTTGTACAAAAATTTAGCAGGAAACAGCATGATGGATTGAGTGAGAAGGTGGGATTCCATTGGAAAGATCGTGACAACACAGAGTTTCCAGCAAATTATGCTCTGTTCACCACCAGGCTACCCTGGGACTCAGAGAAAATATTGCACTGTTTTATGGGGTCTTCACCTAAGGGGTCTTGCCTGACAAGTTATTTTAGGAGGGAACACCCAGGTGAAAACCTGGCCCCATATTCCAGAGAGAGGGATTCCTACACCCTAGGGACAGCACTCCCAGGGACAAAAAAAACCAAAAACAAAACAAAGAAACAAAAAAACACCACCTGTCCTCATTTCCAAGGCACCTTCCTGTTCTGAGCACAATTCTTCCATAATAGTATCTATCCTGGTGCATCAAGCCTGGACTATAGAACCAGCCATCAAGGTGAGACCCTCCCAGTGGGCATTTCAGTTCATCAAGGCTCTTTGGCCTCTGAGATGGGCCAGAGAGCAGTCTAAGCTACCCTAGTTGGGTGTTAACAAGGCTACAGCGCATGCCTAGAGCCATGGTCCTCCTGGGCATGGAACTGGGGGGTGGGGATCATAGCTGCCTGGCTTGGTGGTCAGATCTGATCTTTGTCTGTGCTCAGGCGGAACACTATGCCTTGCTGTCGACCTTGCAGCTGTTGTACACCGTGGGATACTCCCTGTCCATCGTCTCCCTCCTCCTGGCACTCACCCTCCTCTTGTTTCTCCGGTGAGTGGAACCTCTGCTTACAGGTCTTCAGGTGTCCATCCTGGGATTTGTTCATTGGCTCCCTCTAGAGTGCAGAAGACTGGGCTGGCTGATGTCATGACCCACCAGAGCTAGAAGGGATGGGAGAGAGTCTCTGGCCCATCAACTCCATTTTGCAGGTGAAGGGGAAAGGGATCTAAGAGGTCCAGGGAGAGGATCTGGGTCACTGGTGGTCACAGAGTACACCTGGAACTGGATTCGGGGAGTCTTACCTCTGCTTTAGCCTCCTCTGGATTGGACAAACTCCTGTCTACAACACCCTGCCAGAGGCATGATTTTTACAGAAGAGACTAAGAAACTTTCCCAAAGCAAATTAGTGAGTGGTAGAGCTTCGCCCCCAGACTCCAGTTAGCTATCAATCATCTGAGTCCTTCCTCGGTGCTGGGCACATTTCTGAGAAAATTACATGTATTAAGTCATTTAAATGTCTTCCTAATCAGAACGGAGGCTAATTCTAATCCTAGGAGACTAGCATTATCATTAGCCCCATTGTATAAGTGGGTTGACTGAAATATGGAGAGATCAAGTACCTTGTCCAATGTCACGTGGCTGGTGAGCGATGAGGGCAGGTTCACGACCAGGCAGTTCAGAGACTGAGCATTTTCATTCCCTTATATTATTTCTTAGAATCTAAAGCCTTAGTGTACTTTACTAAATCGTGTTTTTAGAAGTCACCCAAGTGAGATATTTATGGACCCCCTAGGGGGCCCTCCAAGGGCTGCCTCTCATCCTTCCTTCAGCAACATCACTGAGGATAACATGGCAGAATGAGCATTGGATAACGATGCAGGAGACCTAGATGGGCACCTGGAGACCAGGATGCTCCGTAATGGCTTCCCACCTGGGCTCCTCTAACCCCAGGCCTGGTCCCTCAATCTCAGAATATTCTATAGCTCCTGGATTAAAGTCATGACCATATGCCCCATCTGGAGAGCAATTCTTGAGCAGTGGGCGAATTCCACAGCCTGTACCCATTGCTGTCCACGACCTCCTTCAGTCACCTTCCCAAAGTCCCAGGAGCAAGCCTGGAGAGAGTAGCTGTCCAACACTAGAAGAAGTTACTTTAGCTAAGCCTAGGGTTTGACCAGATGTCCATTTTGTCTCATGTGCTAGAGAGTAAGATCTATTCCTTGCCTTTGAGTGGCACCCAATCCAATTAGGGAGAAAGGTGCATAAATAATAAAACACAAGACCTGCCTTGGGTACTGTTCAGAAATTTAAAAAGTTACAATAGCTCTAATACCAGGCAGATTTGTGCTGTACTGGGGGCACAGGCAGAACTGTGAGGGCACAGTGATGGAAAGGAACCTTTTGGCTAGAAAGACAGAGGACACAGAGTTTTACACCAGCCAGTACAAAAGAAGAGCCTACAGAAGGCTTCAGGTAGCTGAGGAGGAGGCGATGAAAGCTGACATTGTCTGGATATGTACAATGTGTAGGTACTGTGTGAGTACTTTGCGCCAATCAAGTGACTGTTACCCTGCGATCCTTGAGGTAAGCACTCTTGTACTGATAGGTAGTAGAACCTTGGAGAGTGCTGCTTCGGCCTCAGAGTTTCTAGGTTTCAGCTCCACCACTTCCTTCTCTAGGACTTTGGACAGCTGATTTAAACCTTCTGCCTCAGTTTCTCAATTTTTACTCAATGTGTAACTGTTATCATCATTTTCCAGATGAGGAAAATGAGACACAGAGAAAATCACATAACCCAGCTGTACCGCTCTGGAGTCTACATTATCAACACCTGCCCTCTAGTGATAGATGCACAGGTGTTTCAGGCACACACCTGTTGGTCTGAACCGTTCTTTCCTGAGGGAAGACACCTGGTTTTCTCCCTGCACAGAAAACTCCACTGCACACGCAACTACATCCACATGAACTTGTTTGCTTCTTTCATCCTGAGAGCCCTAGCTGTGCTGGTGAAGGATACCATTGTCTACAACTCTTACTCCAGGAGGCCCAACAGTGACAAAGAGTGGATGTCCTACGTGTCGGAGGTATGCCCCTCCCTACCATAGCCTCTCACCTGGTAGATCAGTCCTGGGAATTGTGGGGAGGGAATGTGAAGCTTGGAAGAGGAAGAGGAAGATAGAGGGGTGTCAAAGGACTTCTGGAGAAACATCATCTGACTTAAACACAAACCCCTAAAACCAAACCAAAAAACCCCCCAAACCTCCCAAGAGTGGGGCAAGTAATGGAAATCATCATGGAAGGGTCCACCACAGGGTGCTGTGTGTCCTTGCATGGGAAATTTCTTCATCCGTGAACCAAACAACTGAAACAGATCAGCTTTATTGCCATTGTTATTATTATTATTATTACTATTTTTAAAGCAGCAAAGCTTTTCCACATTGAAATCTGTTTCTGTTGGGATGCTTTTTCTTTTATCTTGTTAATAATGATTGTAGTAACCTCTGGAATAAATCCAACTAGGTTCTGATATATTACTCTTTTTCCAATATTGCTGGATTCCTTAGCTGATGCTATGTTTTGGTTAGCTTTCCCTCATCTGCACCTGTGAGTAAGTTTCTTTTCTTATGATAAAGAAGATAAAGTGTATGCTGACCTCTTAAGACAAATCAGACTTGTTACCTCTTTCTCTATTCTCTGGAAGAATTTAAGATGGGTATTTTTCTTTCTTTAACATTTGACAGATCGCTCCAGTGAAGCCATTTGGGCTCAGAATTTTCTTTATTGGAAGGCTTTTAGTTATGGACTAGTTTCAACTCATATTCAGATTCTCTATTTCTTCTTATGTCAGCTTTAGTGACTTGTGTTTTTCTAGGAATTTGTGTGCTTCAACTAACTCTTCAAAATTCTTGCCATACTATTGCTCATAGTTTCTTAAGAACTTTTTAGGGTCTGTTGCAACTCTGGTAGTATTGCTTTTTGCTTCCCTGATATTGATTATTTATATTTACACTCTCTTTTCTCCCTTTTTGATCATCCTTGCCAAATGTTTTATGGCTTTACTAGACTTCCCCTAGAATGAAATTTTGGCATTTTTTAATTTTTTTTATTTTATGTTGTCTCTTTCATTAATTTCTGCTTCTATCTTTATGCTTTCCTGCCATGTCCTTTCTTTAGGTAAAGTTTGCTCTCTTTCTCTGACATAATAGGACAATTGATTATTGGCCTTTTTCCTTTTTAAATTAAGTCATTTAGGGTTATATGTTTTGCTCTGGATGTGTTATTAGCTACATACCACACATTTTTATATGCAATACTTTCTTTTCATTTGGTTCAGAAATAAGTTCTTATTTTTATCATTACTTCTTTGATTCATGGGTTATTTAGAAATTTATTTCCTCCTTTCCAATCATATGATTTTTTTTTTAGTTGGTTTCTAGCTGAGTTGAACTAAGATCAAAGAGCATACCTTTCAGTGTTTCCTTTAGGGAAACTGCTGCTGATGCAGTCTCCCTATTTCTGTTTGTCTGCAAATGTATAAAATGTCAGGGAAGAGGCTGGGCTTGGAAACCTCCCTCCCATTTTGATATTGTCCCCAGCCTGTCTGAGATGTTCAGCCAATTCCGGGGCCAAGGCAGGGTAGAGGGATGGCTGTGCATGGGGAGGCCCTTCTCCGTCCTCTTGGGTCCACACAAGAACACCTGGCCTCACCCTTGGATGCTCTGTCCTCTGCAGATCTCTGCCTCCTGCCGCTCAGCCCAGGTCCTGCTGCATTACTTCGTGGGCGCCAATTACTCATGGTTGCTGGTCGAAGGCCTTTATCTCCACACACTGCTGGAGCCCACAGTGCTCTCAGAAAGGCGGCTGTGGCCCAGATACATGCTGGTGGGTTGGGGTGAGTGACCTGAACCCCCAGCCTCCTCTCTTAGGGGCCCGTCGGAACATAGGAGCCTGAGAGAGCCTTTGGTTTCCCTATTGGGGGAGCATCTAGGACAGAGAACTCTCCAGTGGCAAGATACTGAAGTAAGGGGTGTGTGCACACATGCAGTTACACACAAGCAATGTGGACCCAATGCATATGTTAAAAAATCGACAAGGTTTTGGTAGACTCCGTTGCCCTTCCTCCTGCCCTGTCCCCAGCTGTGGCGATCTGCTTAGGTTGCTGTAGCAAAATCCCATAGACTGCATGGCTTAACCAACAGACATTTACTTCTTGCAGTTATGGAGGCTTGGAAGTTTGAGATCAGAGTTCTGGTGAGGGGTCTTCCTGGCTGTAGCCTCATATGGTAGAGAGAGAGAGAGAGAGAGAGAAAGAGAAAGCAAGCTCTCTGGTCTGTTCCTCTATGGGCACTAATCCCATCATGAAGACCACCACCTCCCGTTCCAAACCTAGTTACCTCCAAAGACCCCACCCCCAATTATCATCACATCAGGGGTTAGGGCTTCAACATGGGGTGGGGGATGGGGGAACACAACATTCCATCTGTAGTGCCAGCGGAGCCTTCAAGACGGGGTCTGGAACCCCTGTGGCCACGGACTCTTGGAGAATGTGAGGCTGCAGGATTCAGAAGAAATACGGATGACCTACAATTGGGGAGATTTGAGTTAATGTCTTGGATTTACTCCAAGCTGCTTTGCAACATGTGGCAAGTGTTTTCTCCTCTCTGCTTCCTGGTTGGTCTCAGAGTGAAACAACAGATGGGCTCTGTGTCCCCCAGGTCTCTCCAGCTCTCGGCCTGCAATTCAATGATATTTGGGCTCTTATAAGTTTTACCAGATGCTTGCGGCCCATCAGGCTGTGGTGGGAGGCAGGCAGATTTGGCCAACCAGCACCTAACTACATTTCCATTTTTTTTTTTTTCTCCCAGCCTTCCCAGTGCTGTTTGTGGTACCCTGGAGTATGGCCCGTGCACAGCTGGAGAACACAGGGTAGGAAATTCACCTGCTCTCACACTTCCATGGGCCAGTAGTTTCCAGATATGCCCCATACAAGGATTTATACCATTTCCCCAAAGAGAATATCTGCTCCCTTCCCGTTTTGGCCATCTAGAATATACTTTGAAATGTAGATAAAACAATCAAAGATCTTTTTCGTAGTCATGAGTTTTAGCTTGGATACACGGCCAATTAGCATCAGATTAGCTCAAATTAACACAAAAATGTCCCCGCAGAGGTTATCAGTGACCCTCAGCCTGTAAAGATATGGGGACAAAATTGGTTCTTGTGTCACTGTTCACAGTGGGGTGGCAAGTGGGAAGCCTCCTTCTTCAAGAAGGCACCAGGCTGTTCATTCAACCTTGTCTCTGCCTTGAGTCTTCTCCTGCCCCTTTGCTGCAGGTGCTGGGGAACCAACAAGAGTAAGAAAATCTGGTGGATCATCAGAGGACCCATGCTGCTTTGTGTAATGGTAAGGACCATCCCTCTCCTGCCTTTTCCTCGCTGGGCTCGGAAGCTGTGGGGGACCATCTCCCCTTCCCTTACCACCCACCCGAATTCTCTGGCTCGGAATGAGCTTTGGGCCAGTTCCCTGGAAAAGGAGTCGCCGGGTTCTGAGTAGGATGTGCTAAATGAGAAGGAACAAGTTAGAGGCTTCTCCTTGTTCCAGTTTGGGACTCAAATGCAGGGTCCAACTACACGCCTCCTTCTCTCCGGGTCCTCAGACTGTGTATAGACACCTGTGACCGGCTCAGGGACCATTAATGGTGGCCCTGGGGACATGAGTGCCTTTGGTTACCCACAAGCCCAGAGATAGCAAAGTTATTGGCTTGGATGTTGACCCCAGTAGCATTAGTAAGGGAACCTCGTTAGAAGAGAAAAATAGGGTCGATATTACCCAAAGCTGGGATGGGGATTCGTCAAGAGATACTGCTCTTCCAAGACCCAGATGGGGAAGGACCTGGGCTCCAGATCCCCGTGGCCCCAGAATTTTACAGCTGGGGATGGACTGCTCGATCAAGAGTCACAAAGCTCTTTTAGACGATACTGGGAGATGAAGTGTGCCCCCGAAGGTGCTCAGGACTAAGAGGGAAAAGCATCCTTGGAAATTGAGGGGGACACTGCGAGTGTGAAGGTGCCCTTGATGATTCTGAGGCTGGTGTCACATCTAGGCTGAGCGGTGACACGTGTGCCGCTGGGTATGTCCCCTGCCGTCACTCCGCACCCAGTGAAGTCTGGCCCCACCCACCCCAAGGGAGAGCCGAGTCCTGAGCTCTGCCCTGCCCCTCCCCCATGTCACTGCTTCATGATCCAGTCCTCTGCCTGCTGTGATCCCAGCACCCTCCGCTGGTGGGCACCCCTGCCACCGCCTGTGACCTGTGTTGAGTGTCTTTTACATGCCAGCACCATCTAAGTCCCTGACGTGTCTTACCCCATTTGTGGGTAGGTGCCATTATTATGTTTCCTTGACTCACAAGGACACCGAGAAGATGGAAAGAGACTTAGCTTCAAGTCCCAGTAAGTGGGGGTGCTGCATCTCAGCCCAAAGGGTCTGACTGGGGGCACCAGCCCTTGTAACCACAGCCCGGTGCTCCTGACCCCCCGATCTTTATTGCCTCCTTCCCACATGCGTGATGCAGACCTGTCACCCATGAGTACCTCTCCTCGGACACTGCTGAGATTGACACCCCCTCCCTAGGCTGTCTTATCCCCCCGGCTGCTGTCCCCACACACTCCCCCCAGGAGGTAGAATGGTCACAGCCTCCTTGTGTCCTTCCCAGATCCCGTACAGATTTCTGCTATGGTCCCAGCAATGCTTCATTACACGTATCTGTCCAAAAGCTGTCTGTGGCCACAGTAAGCCCCAGATTCTGTTCATCCTGGCAGCATGCCCGAGCAGATGGCAGCTCAGCATGAACACCTGTGACCCACACTTCCCAGCCCTGGAAGGTTCCCGCTAATCAGGCAGGAGGGAAGCCAGCAGGCCCTCGCTGGGATGGAGCTCAGGCTCGGTGCAGCAGGAACCTTTGTGTTCACCCTGACGCGTTCTAGAAGCAGCTCTAATGGTAGGCATTTTAGTCCACACAGCAGGCCAGATGAGGAGGGGATGGGAGTAGGTGAAGTTTAGAGATAGATGAAGCCAACTTCTGAGCCCTCTACCATGTTAGCAATCCCCTCTGCCAGCCTGTAGACCCAGATCTAAACACAGGAGCTGGGGTACCACGGAAGTGTCGCCACGAACATTATATAGGATCATGCATTCTGCACCACCTAGGACATGAAAGGGAGGCTTATATATTTGGGGTCCTAAGCACCCCCCCCCAATTCTGATAATGGAATCTAAGAGCAGCTGGCTGGGTTCTTGAAGATTTTCCTCATTCAGCCCCTTTTTCCTGTTTGGGCACGAATGGAGAACAGCACCAGCCAAATATGCCCGCTGACTCCTGTCTTGTGAGACGCGTAGATGAACACCGGTTTATCCAGGCCGGTGCTTCATTCCGTGGCATTGAAGAAGGGCCTCCGCCATATGGCCTATTGGTTGATGCCCATTTTCTCATGTCCGGTCCCTGGGAGACCCAAAGAACAACAAAACCACATGCTGCTCATCACAGCTCTCCATTTCCTAGGATACAGTCCCGATTGAAATTAATTTGCCAAAATATGTTCCTTTCCCCGGTTATACTTATTTTGTGAGCAAAATGCCTGAGTTCAACAAATCACTAAGCCAAGAACACAACGTTTTCTCTTTGTGATGAAAAGCAGATATCCCATTAAAGAAATAAATTACTTGGTTGCATTTAGTTTGTATTTAAGTGTTCTGTTACTAAATATTCTTTGGCTGGGATGCTCCATCATTCCCGTTGGCTGGTGGATGGGATAAATGGTCTCTTGCCTGAAAGTGCAGACGGTTAGTTTTGAGCCCTGACTCTCCTGGGGCCAATAAGGCAAGTCGCAGGAGGTCCACATTGGATTCTGCAGCTTGTGTTTCAATCTGTGGTTCAAGGGTTTTTTTCCCAGGCAGGGACATTCGTATCGTGCTGGCTCAATGTTTGTAGAGACTTTACTCCATGAATTGTTACCCAGTCACCATCTCTACTGGCTATTTCCTCATTGCACAAAGACATTCTTAAGTCATTTCCATTTTATCTTTTCAATTTTTAATTTTTTTTAGATTTATTTATTTATTTGATAGAGAAAGATCACAAGTAGGCAGAGAGCCAGGCAGAGAGAGGCAGAAGCAGGCTCCCTGCTGAGCAGAAAGCCTGATGCGGGGCTCAATCTTAGGACCCTGAGATCATGACCTGAGCTGAAGGCAGAGGCTTAACCCACTGAGCCACCCAGGCACCCCAGTCATTTCTGTTTTAAAAACAACTGTAACCCCAAACATCTTCCACCCCTGCACATAAAAGAGAGGAGACACTATCCCCATTCTGCAGCCCTTGTCAATTACTGTTTTTTATCATTCCGCTTCTCGGACAGATACGTGTAATGAAGCATTGCTGGGACCATAGCAGAAGTCTGTACGGGATCTGGGAAGGACACAAGGAGACTCTGACCATTCTGCCTCCTGGGGGGAGTGTCTGGGGACAGCCAGACTTCAATGTGGTCTACACTGGCTGTCTCCCTCTTTACGTCTGGCTCACAAAACAAAACATTGCAATCTGGCTTGTGCTCCCACCTGCGAACTGCACCTTTTCTCAGCTCCTTGTTGCTAAATGCAGTCTTAGTTTGCTTAAATTCCGTGTAGCATTTACCTTCTTGAATTCCTATAGCCGGGAGCTCCCTGGATACCACTCCCTTGTGGTTTGCTCCAGTTGTCCTGGCTACTCTTTCTGAACCTCTTTCACTGCCTCCACTTCCACCACCTTTCCCTTCATTAGAGGGTGAGTTCCTAACCTTTCTTTTCTCCCTGTCTACCTACCCTTTCTGGACAGCCTCGCCTTCTCCAATGCTGGCTCTGTGCTCCATCTGGGACCCCTCTGTTGAGACCCAGACATAATTATCTCACTGCCTTGGGACATCTTTTGTGTCCAAAATAACTAGATTTCTCCCTCCTCCCCCTGCACGGCTCTCCCTCCTCCATCCACCCCCAGCGAATGACACTACTGCACATTTGAGATCTACTGAGAAGCTTTGGGTCATCTTTGACCTCACATTCCACCACTAACAAAGACCATTTGACTCAAACCCCTTGTAAGTTTCAAGTGCATCTGTACTCCCCGTCACCGATGCCCCACAGCTGTGGCTTCTCCTCACCTCTCCATCCTTCTTCCCTGGGAACTATGAACTGCTCCCAAACCAGTGCCCCCTACTCTGGTTTTGCCTTCATCCAATCCATACGCCCCATCGCTGTTAAAATGAGCTTTCTGAAGTGCAGAAATGCAAATCCGATTGGGTAACTCCCCTGCCTGCCAGTCATCACTGGCTCTCCATTGCTTTCAGAAGGAAACCTAAACTCGTCTATGCCAGCATGAAAGACTCTGCAGGAGCTGGTTCTCCCCACCCCCGCCCCCCAATCCAGTCTCACTCTTCACAGATCTTGTTCTCATTCTCCAAGCCCTAGCTGCAACCAACCACTTGCCATTCTACCTCTCCAAGAGCCTCATGATATCTCCTGTGGTCATTGTCAAGGTGTTGGCCAGGGCTGTGGCCATCCAGTAGCTTGACCATGGCTGGAGAATCAGCTTCCCAGGTGCCCCATACACGTGGCTGACAGGTGGTGCTGGTTGTTGGCAGGAGGACTCATGTCCCCCGGTAGGTCTTTCCAGCTGCTTGAATGTCCTCACAACATGGCCGCTGGCTTTCCCCAGAGAGAGAGAGAGAGAGAGAGAGAACCAGGTGGATGCCATCCTTTTGAGGCCCTAACCTCAGAAGTCACATAGCCTCATTTCCACCATATTCTTTTCATTAGATGCGCATAGCTAAGCTTAGCTCATATCCCAGAGGGAAGGGGGGAAGTTAGGCTCTGCCTTTCGAAGGGGATAGTGTTGAAGAATTTGCAGATCTATTTAAACATTTCTATCAAGGCCGACAACAAAGAATGGAACTATCCCAGCCCATGACAGCCCATTCCATGACTGTGGAATAGTCTAGGGAGAAGAGAACTTGTGCTTTCCAATAAATTCCATGGCAGCTATAGGACTCAAGTTAGACACCCATAGGGCTGGAGTTATTTACAGAAGGGAGGCTGTTTAAGTGAAGAACAGGTTCTTTTCTGGTAAAGCTGTATTTAGTACCAGCTCAGTCACCTACTAGCTGTGCAACCTTGGGGGAACTGTACTTGTCTCTTCCATGTCTCTGTTTTCTCATTGTATCATGACATAAAAATAGTGTGGCTTCTTCAGAGCATTAATGGGGAGTATTAAATAAAAATAAAGTGTGGATGTATTGAGATAGCCTTAGGAAGATTAGGGATGACCATGAGCACATACTTCCTGAATGGCAAACTGCCACATCTCCCCTGGTTTACAGGGACAAGGATCCGATGGTCAGGCTCAGGGTGACCTTGATGTTCATAACCATCATTTATGGTTGATGGAGTGAAGCCCATCATTTATTTACCCATATCTGCTTTTTTCTAAGGTCAATTTCTTCATCTTCCTGAAAATCGTCAAGCTTCTCATTTCTAAGCTCAAAGCCCATCAAATGTGCTTCAGAGATTATAAGTACAGGTGAGTGGCCTGAGGTCAGCATCTGATGGTCCAAGATGGTTTTGACCCCTTCAGCTGTGCTGGTTAATGGTCTGGGAAGGGGGGCATGAGCTGCATCCATATGTCTGTCTCCTAAGACAAGAGCATCAAGAAGGGAACCTCTGAAAAAGGTGTCTTGGGGTCGTGTGGGGCTTTGGCCACTGGCACAGACCTTCTGGCCCCATGGAAGTGAAGGGAGTGGTCGGTCAAGGGTACACACATTCCCCGTAGCAGGAAACTTAAAATGCCCTTAAGAATGAGTGGTTGAGCCACTTGATTGACCCAAAAGAGTGGTTCTAAGCATAAGGATTTTAGCCCACCTGGCAGGCCACAGGCAGAGGTGTAAGGGAGGATGGGTGGCGCTCTGTTGCTCTCTCACTGAAATCAGGCCTGACCCAGGTGTGCTGGAAAGGTAGTTTTTCCCTTTATCTAACAAACTTTTAAAGAACACCTACCATGTGCCTGGTACTATTCTTGGAATGAAAGATATTTTGCAGACTCTGTCTGTAAGGAGCACACATCCCAACTCCCCAAAACTAGTATTTTTGGTGTAAATGCATGTCGAGAGGGCTGATGCTGGTCATGGCTTTAGATCTCTGAGTGACTTTGGGCAAGTTACTGGACCTCCGTAGGCCTGATTTCTGGGTGTGTAAATGGGAATGGCACAGGAGACCATCTCATGCTTGTTATGAAGACCAAAGAAGTTCATCGATGTGGGTTCTCAGTGTAATCGTATGTAGTGAGTGGTGTTTGCCCAGGATCCAGACCCCAAAGCCTATCTACCTAAAACCCTTCTTCCAGGAGGTCCCAAAGGATAAACACGCATGGTCCAGCACTGGCAAATATATGCTATAATTGGCCCAAATATTTTTGCAAACACCCTTGTCCCCAAGGCACTTGGGCTGGCTTGGACAACACAGAGCCACGCCGACTTTCTTGGCGCCTCTTGTGGAGACTCTAAGTGGCTCAAAGCTTCTTTGGCCCTTCTCCCAAGGCTCAGCCTCTAACTGCTCTCTTAGGGTGGGAGTCCAAACCCATGGTCAGAACTGTTCTAGTCCTCCTATGGTGGGTCCGCTCAGGAGACGCTGGGGCATCTGGGAAACCAAACAGAGGGCGGCACTCCCAGAGACACAAACAGGGAGCCCACAAATCCTAAGACACCACTTTCCATGCACACTGTGAGCCTGCACCCTGCTCTTTTCTGCCCTGCCCCCCCAAGGCCACCATGTACCACTGGGGCTTTCCCCGTGCTCCAGACCTGCAGCCCCCCTCTAGTAGCTTTCCATTCCAGCTGCTTGTAAGCATCACCCGACAGTCAGCCGAAAGCTCGGACTTCCGAGGCCCTCCACTGGGTATTCAGACTCAGTAAGTATGGAAGGGAGCCCACCACATGGACTTCTTACAGACTTCCCCCAAGAGATTCTGATACACAGAATGCGGGACCACTGGCTTGGTCACATGCTCTAGTGAAATAAATGGCATTTTCCACTTGGGCCATGGCAGCTGTGTTTCTAAGCAGCCTCAGTATCCCCTCCTGCAGGATCTCCTTTGGAGTTACCCAAGATGATGGTTTCCAAACTTTCCTGATCATGCATCTTTCTCAGTAAAGAAATTCTGAGTACGCCCCTCATCGTATATATACATGATCTTTTGAACTGATATAGACATTATAAAATATAATAAAAATAGAAAATTATAGAGGATAGATAAAAAATCAACACATAGAACTTTGATTATCTTTCCTTATTGTATTTTCTTCTAATGCCAAATGGATTGTTTTGCATAGCCCCAAAGTGTGCATACCTCATTGGGGGCTGTGATCTAGGGAAGCCTAAATCAAGATACTGGGGGGACTTTCACAGCTGAACAATGATTCAGGACAGCTGTTTTGGGGGGAGAAGGAATAACTTGTCTGATATATAAAACCTATCGGGAAAGGTTCTTTTTCCCTTTCTGCACCCTTGTTCAAGGATAAAACTTGAAAAGAGGAACCTGGGTGCATGGCCCACCTTGAGGCCTCCCTGGGTAAAACACCTCATTTTGGCCAGTTTGCCATCACCTAGGGACAGAGCTGGGGACTTACCAGTGTTCCCAAGTGGCTGAGACTTTGGAGGGCTGAATAATGTCAGCTAAACTCACAAGAGACTGATGTATAAACCAGACTGTACAATTGTTCATTCTTTGAGGCTGTGAAAGTCTGGGGTGGGGCGAGGTTTCCTTCCAGTGCCTGCACTCTTAGCACACTTGGCAACAAAGAATTCAGAAACTCAAAGCAGTCACCAGAATGTTGCTGGCGATCACGTCCTCAATGCAGAGAGGTTGGTATGAAAGATCATTGACCATTTATCATTCACCACTTCCCTATCTATAATGCCATCTGCCTGGTGAAAGCAGGGTTCATTCCCCAGGGTCTCCCTGAGGCTGCTTCTTTGTGACCCCCCCCCATTTTGGTTGGCATCTGTTTTCTGTTGACTTACCCTTTCTCCAGAGTATGTACAATGGATTAGCTTATGCTCTTTAATGAGAAAAAATGGGGCCCTGTCTCTAAGGACACACCAGGCCACCTTATTTTCCTGCCCAGGCTGGCAAATCCTACAGCATCGATGAGTGCATTTGCCTATTTTTCTCTGCAAGCAGTGCTAATACTCACATTTCTACGTTCCTTCACCCCAGTGGGCCACCTGCCCACCACCCCCCACCAGCCCACCAGCTCACACTGCCCTCTTCCACCTCCTGGTCCCCCTTCGGTTCTGCTTTCCTTTGTCACCGCCTGCTAGGGTGAGAAGGAAGGGGTGACGGGGGCTGGTGCATTTTGTCCAAACTCTGGTAGAAACAGGCTTTGCCTCCTCCTCTCCCCGATTTTGAGGACTTGAAGAATGTAGCTCTCAAGATTTGGCCCCCTCTCCCGTGAGTATATTTTAGGAAAGTTTAAATTAAATATATCTAGATCTTGCCAAAAAGGCAAGTCGCTAGGAGCCTGGAGAACCTCCTATAGTCCTAGGTCTGTCTCTGGGTTTCTACCATTCCACCTGCCTGGCCCAGAGTGGGAGAGCCACTCCAGGCCCCTGGAACGAGGACAGACGGGAACCGATGATGCTCAGTGTGGCGAGAATTGGCTGTCCTTTGGGGCTCCTAGAACCCAGGCAGCTGTCCACCTCCAGGAATGGTCTTAACATCCCATGCGGTGCATTGGGCGGAGCTCTAGATGAATTTATAAAGGAGAATAATTTCTTAGCTCGCTGAACCCCAGAGCCCTTTCTGAAAAGACTTTCTGGTGGGCAACCAAAAACGAAAGACGTCACAAAGGGAAGGAAAATCGATCAAAGTCACTGAGGTTGTAAGCAACCTAAGGGCAAAGATGGCTTCTTTTTAATAACAGGGATGGCTAACTACTATCCATCATTCATCAGGCATCAGAAACCATTATTCTCAGCACTTGCCACCTATGATGTAATCTTTCCAATGACACTGTCCATTGTATTATCATTGATAATAATTTTTTAATTGTTTCAGCACTTCATATTATAGTATTAGTAGTATAATCCTCATTTTTACAGATGAGAGATTAAATAATTTGCCCAAAGCCCCATGGCGAGTAACTGGTGGTGTCAGGATTTGAACCCAGGCCTGGATATCGTCGCTACGCTCTACTGCCTTTGACTGCAGCCCTTGTCTCCCACTGCACTGCCTCATGCTCCATAAATATTTGTTGGATTGCTGAATGACTGCCATAAGCCAAACAATTTAAATAAACAGATGACTATAGATGAAAAATAAGCATAAATACAGTTCATACGAGTAAACGGCCATAGATATTTATGGGTTTTCCATCCGAACAAGGACACACATGGTGTTATGTCTAAGGAGAAGTTAGAATGAGATCAGGAATGGGGAATCCCTTCACATCCATCTGGAGAGCTGGCAGTTACGAAAACGGCCCAAAGCCTCATCGAAAGATGGTCACTCTTTAAAAAAAAATCATCCCACACTAAATGTGGGATTCTGGCACATGAAAAGGACATTAAGTGGGGAAATTGGTGAAATCCAAGTGGAATTGACTATCATTATTCGTCACGTGCCAATGTTGGCTTCTTTGTCTTGACAAGCGTACCATGGTTATGCAAGATTTAACATTAGGGGAAACGGAGGAAAGCTTATGTGGGAACTCTCTATACTCTGCTACTTTTCTGCAGATCCCAAATTATCCCCAAATAAAGAGCTTATTCAAACACATAATGTCATAGCATGGTCCCAAGAATTAATTGATGGTAAGATGTGGATCTGTATCTAAGTATGGAAGGATGTGTCATTGAAACCCAGATAACCCAGAGCAAGGGTTGCAAACTCAGGCACTTGCAGAGGCCAAGCCAGGAACACAAGGTGAGGTTTTTCGTTTCTTTGATAACCTTACACTTGAATGGCTCTCACGAATGTAGAATCTGTACTAAACACTCTCTTGCACACAGTTAAACCTTCCTGAAGGTGGTGCCCATGAGCTGCTGACGTTCCTACCTCTTTAATTCCAGGGGTTCAGAATGGGGAAAGATGGGGAAAGGGCGGGTGGTAGGCGCAGGGGAAGACTTCTCCAAATCTGGCCCTTTAAGACAGTGATTCAAGCTAAAAAGTCATTAGGGATTAAACTCTTTTTCCCCCAGTGTGTATATACAAGACAGTAGCTTTGTTTGTACCCTGGGTATGAGTCACTTTTGCTAATACAGGTAGTTTTAAATTAAGAAGCAGCTCAATAGTAAAACAGCAGTCATTCCCAAATGTGGCTGCCTATCAGAATCCCATGGGGAACTCCTTAAAAATTCACATTCCCAGGACCCAGTAGCCCGAAGTTTTGACTCAGGAGGTTGACACTGGGGCCAAAGGAGCTAGCTATATCTGTTTACTCTCTTTTATTATCTATTATCTATCTATCATCCACCCATCCATCCATCTCACCAACTGTCTCTCCATCTATCTAGCCATCAATCCATCCATCCATCATCTATCTATCCATCCACTCATCCATCCGTCCATCTCTCCATCTATCTAGCTATCCATCCAATCATTTATCATCTATCCAACCATCCATCTGTCCATTCATCTCTCCATCTGTCTATCTAGCCATCCATCCATCTATCCATCTATCTATCATCTATCTATCCATCCATCCATCCATCCATCATCTATCTATCTATCCATCCATCTCTCCATCTGTCTCTCCATCTATCCATCCATCCATCCATCCATCTATCCATCCATCCGTCTATCCATCCATCCATTTTTCCCTCTATCTCTCCATCTATCTGTCCATCCATCCATCTCTCCATCTATCTTTCAATCTCTCTATCTCTCTATTCATCTATCTATCATCTACCCATCTTTTTAAATTCCTTAAGGAAACCAAATGGTAAACCCTGTTTGGAACCACCAGCATTCGATATGGAATGTTTGTGCTCCAGTTGCGCACTTTGCATGTGGGTGGTACAAAGGAATGTTTGTCTTTTTTACGTAGAGTGTATACAACAGCAAGCTTCCACACAGCACCTTTTATGAGGAGGATCAGTTTCTCATTTCCTGCAGCCCTTGCCGTCTTGGGGCTGAGGGGCAGCACGGGGATTGACGGTCGAGCTCGGCATGGAGTGTGCAGGGTGTGAGTGTGAAGTTACAAGACTCACTTCCAGTGGATTTTCCCCTTAGTGGTTATGTGACCCCAGACACATCATTTGCTTTCCCTTCCCAGGTTCAGTAAAGCACTGATATTGGAAGTCCTGAAAAGAGAAAAATCCTGCCAGCCGGATAATAGGAAATTTGTCAAACCCAGGAGGGGTGTGGTGTCCTAGGGTGACGTTCAGGCACATGGAAATCTATCCATCAGTTAAAACACTAAGATCTAGAGGCATCTCATAATCTATATAGGAGAATTCACCCATCCATTCATTATTTACTCATTCATTCACTCAATTCATGTTTTCTGAGCATCTGCCAAGAGTCAGGTTTAAGGGTATGTCAGTAAACAAGACCACACTGGCCATTGAGGCATTCACTATGTCACCAAGGAGACAAACTGGAAGGTCAGCCATGTATCAGGATGGTAAGAGCTACACGAAAGTCATGCACAGAAGAGCAGGAAACATCACCTATTCCCAGTGTGGCCCTGCTGACAATTTTTTGATTATTGTTTGCAGATTGGCAAAGTCAACACTGGTCCTCATTCCTCTGCTGGGTGTTCATGAGATTCTCTTCTCTTTCGTCACTGATGATCAAGTGGAGGGATTTTCAAAACTTATACGAATCTTCATTCAGCTGACTCTGAGCTCCTTCCATGTAAGTAGGCGTCTGAACCAGGATCCCTTTGCTTTGGAGAAACCCAAGTGCCCTTGACCCAGACAGGCTGAGAATTGAGAAAGCCCACAGAGGGAAAAAAGCTGTTGTGTCGGCAGGCTCTAGGGCATTAAGGTCTTTGGCATGAGAAGGGTGTGTAGACCGAAAGTGTTGCCTTGATCCTGCCAGCATGACTCAGTGACTAAGAAGGGAAAAGTGGTCTGTTTCCTGGGTTGTAATAGTTGGTATGACTCACAATCATATTAACGGTGAATGTCAACAAGAAGCCTTTTATTTTGTGCCTATTTTTGCTGGGTTCTCTGCAGGGCTTTGTGCACAGTGAACATTGTCTGTGCTTCAGGTGACATATTCGGAACACAATACAACTCAGGAGGATCTAGTGCGTGGAGACCAGGAGCCTCTTGAAGCTTGACAGTTGTGTCAAGATGTGTGGAAGGGAGCTGAAACTAGAACCATGAGGCCAGCTGTGGTTCCTGGACCTGGTGGTTTGGTTATCCATTCCTTAAATAGTTATCCATTACCCAGTAGCCTATATGGTGACAATTTATATTATTCCTCTTTATTCTGGGGACCAGAAATTCAGGTGGGCATAGTAAGAATGGCTCACCTCTGCTCCACGCGATGCCTGATGGAGTGGGAACCTCCAAGATGCGTCATTACTCTTACATCTGATGCCTAAGCTGGGAAGGCTTACATGGCTGGGGCTGGCTGGAGTGGAATGATTTGGGTCAGATTTCTGGGGCTTCATTTCTTACTGCCAGCTACATCCTTCAGCTCCATACTGTCTTAGGGCCTCTCCCTCACCGCAGGGTCCTCCTCTGTCCTGCAGGGGAGCTCAACTTCTTACATGGCAGTTCAAAGGTCCCAAGAAAGCAGGAGCTTCCAGGCCATCTAAATGCCTAGGCCTGAAACTCTCACAGTGATACTTCTGCTGCATTCTAAAATTTAAAGCAAATCCCAGGGGTGCCTGGGGGTGCTCAGTCAGTTAAGCATCTCACTCTTGATTTCAGCTCAGGTCATGATCTCAGGGTTGTGACATCGAGCCCTGTATCAGGCCCCATGCTGCGTGTAGAGCCTGCTTGAGATTCTCTCTCCCTCTTTCCACCCCCTCCCCCAAATTAAAGGAAATCCCAGACCCAGCCTGGACAGAAAGAGAGAATACACAAGGGAAAAAAAACATGGCTCAGTAGCAAAGGCCATGAATGCAAGAGACCACCGCAAACAGTGTCAGCTACAGAGGCCCCATACAGTGGTAACCTTGGGGCTAGTGATCTTAAAATGCTAGAATAGGGCAGGACTTATGGAATGGAGGAGAGAGACGCTTGGCCAATCCCCTCCCTGAAAAGCAGCAATAAAATCGCCCAGAATTGTCAACAGCAATGACTTGAAGGCCCTGGAAACCAGACAAAGGCATACAAAAGGTTGAGAAGAACTTATTTATTTATTCAAGAAACATGATTAAATCTGAGTAAGAATAGTGGGGTCTGTTGGTGTAGCCTGGAATACCCTTGTCCCAACCTCTTCTCCATCGGTGAGGAAGTTCTAGTAAAAACTAGCAGTTTCACTGCAGAAAGGGACTGACTTGATGTAGATCCATCAGCAGAAAAAGCCCACATCCCGGCCATTGTCAGACACAGTAGTGATCTCATTGGCAAAGAATCAAGGAATGAAAATGTCACAGCCTGAGATGGTGATCCTGGCAGGGCAGGGGATGGGGAGATACAGCCTGGCAACCTAGCCAGAAGTTTAACAAGGGGGATTTGAGGAATGAGACACCGGTCATGGGCCATGATCATCTCTCACATATCTCTCTGGTGGGCTGGAGGCTTGTGTATACGTGCAAGGATGCTTACACACTCAGCAGGGACCAGAGATATAGCCATGCATCGCTGGCTGAACACAAGTTCCTGCACACACACACCCAAGAAACACAGGAGGTGGAAAGTAAAAGCCACAGAAGATTTATAAACTGTCTGAACTTGGAATGGGTCCCCGAAACCATGCACAGATCCATTGTTGAAGAGTCTGGAAGCCTTACTGGTTTAAGGTGGTTGAGCACAACTTCTGACCCATCATTGACTAATCGTTAAGCTATTGTAAACAGGGGCGGGAATTCAGACTTAAACACAAAACCAAAAATTCTTGAAATGAGCACAGACAACAGTGACTGTGCACTACAGGGGAGAAAAATTTCACAGAGCTACTGGCCCAGACAAATTACTAAACAAACACCAGCAACCACCCAGGGACTGGGGAGTAGGGGATCGGATTGTAAAACGTCCGGTTTTGAACAAGAAAAGAGACATTTATGAGATATGCAGGGAAACAGAAAAGTGTGACCTATCATTAGGAAAAAGAAAAGCAGTCAGTTGAAAATCTCTGAGAGGTCTCTTAGCAGACAAAGAATTTCAAAGAATTATAAATATGTTCAGGAGGGCTCGATGGGCTCAGCTGGTGGAGCGTGTGATTCTCATCTCAAGGCTGTGAAGTCGGGCCCCCTGGTGGGTGTAGAGATTATTTAAAAATAAAATTCTTAAAAAATATATGTTCAGGGAAACCTGGGTGGCTCAGTGGATTAAGCCTCTGCCTTCACCTCAGGTCATGATCTCAGGGTCCTGGGATCGAGCCCCGCATCGGGCTCTCTGCTCAATGCGGAGCCTGCTTCCCTCTCTCTCTCTCTGCCTGCCTCTCTGCCTACTTGTGATCTCTGTCTGTCAAATAAATAAATAAAAATCTTAAAAAAATATGTTCAAAGGATGAAAGAAACCATGTTTAAGGAATCAAAGAAAAGTATGATGACAAAGCTTCATTGATTAGGAAATCTCAATACAGAGAGAGAAATTATAAAATAAGAACCAATCTGGAGGGGGTGCCTGGGTGGCTCAGTGGGTTAAAGCCTTTGCCTTTGGCTCAGGTCATGATCCCAGGGTCCTGGGATCGAGCCCCGCGTCGTGCTCTCTGCTCACTGGGGAGCCTGCTTCTTCCTCTCTCTCTCTCTGCCTGCCTCTCCACCTACTTGTGATATCTCTCTGTCAAATAAATAAATAAATAATTGCCCATATTTAAAAAAAAAAAAAAAAGAGAACCAATCTGGAAAAATTCTGGAGTTGCAAAGTACAATAATGAAAATGAAAGAGCCCTGGCTGACTCAGTCGGTGAAGCATCTGCCTTCAGCTCAGATCATGATCCCAGGGGTTCTGGGATCGAGTCTCGTGTCTGGCTCCCTGCTCAGCTGGGAGCCTGCTTCTCCCTCTCCTTCTTCTGATCCCCCTGCTTGTGCTCATGCGCTCTCTCTCTCTCTCAGGTAAATAAATAAAGTCTTAAAGAAAAAAGGAAAAGTAATCAGCCTGTCAGACTCCCCTGGCAAGAGAGCTTATTTCCATCCTCCCACTGATCGCTATGTGACAACCCACCCCAAAGCATCATGCCTTAAAGCAGGAACCATGTTGTTATCTTTAATGAGTCTATAACCTGGACCACCCGGGCTCAGCGGAACAATACTTTTGATGCCTGCAATTCTTGAATGGGGCTGCAAACATCTGAAAGCTCAAATGAGAACATCTTTGGGAACATCCCATCTTCGGGAACATCCCAAACGACTCATTCCCATGGCTGGACATTGACCTAAGCTGTTGGCTGGGGCTCAGCTGAGGCACTCAGTCACAGAATCTTGGTTCTCCTCCACGTGGCCTCTCTTTCTACCTTGGGCATCTCACAGGCTGGCAGCTGGAACCTCAGAGCCTCCCCGGACCAGTGTTCTAAGAGGGAAAAGATAGAAGCTTCCAACACTCTTATGGCACAGGCTAGGAAGTCCCAGAATGTCGCTTCCACCATGTCCTGGTAGAAGGAGTCACAGGGTCATCCCAGATTCATGGGGAGGGAAAACAAGGTCCACTGTTTCATGTGAGGGTAGCATATGCCTACAGGGAGGGAGAGATCCCGGGGGTTATTTCTGGAGATTGCCCCCCCCCCGCCCACCATGCTGAGTCCTTTGGTCCTGCAGCTAGAGCTCCGCCCACCACTATGCACCACAGAAGAAGGTGAGGACCCAGGGTTTGCTCTGCGAACTGAGCCAGGAAACACACCGACCGAGCCCGTGCATGGACAGAAGCCTCCTACCTTCTCAGCACTCCTGCCCTGCTCCCCTTCATGCCACCAAGCCGAGGTGAGAACACGCATGGGCAGAAGCGTGGGAGCATATCCGGTGAGTCATATCTCAGTGCATCAGCAGGAATTGGAACGGACCCCAGGCTGCCTCTCCTTGCTGCTCGGAGGCTCCTTCACTCTTCCAAGTGCTTAGAGAATTTCACTGTCAAGGGATCTTTGGAGAAGACTGCCAAGGAGGTGGTGACACAGGGAGTGAGAGCCACCTGTTCTGTGGGACCACTCCCTTCACACTCCCTTTATCTAGAATCAGCGTTACCCAGACTCCAGGAACCTCCTAAAACAGTGAGAGAAGAACCCAAAGGAGTAAAAAAAACCACGTTTGTGATGTGGAATCCTCTTTTAGCCAACTCATTCGTGGGGATCCTGACACATGAGAGCTACTCCTTCCACTCTCTACTCCTTTGCCCAGAGGCAAAGAGAACCCACCCTTCTGATGGTCCATGGAGGCTGGGAACCTCCAGTGAGACTGTGTGACAGTGGTAAACCCGCACCACCGTGCCCCTGTTCAAGAGCTTTCACCATGGAATAAAGGATGCATAAGAGAAAGAAAACCCTGTGCTGGTGGGCAGAATTCAAACATGGGACTGATGTCAGGATAGCCAGCTTGCAAGATCCCAAGCTTCCGTTAGAGCATAAGAATTTTCCCCCAGGACAACATGAAACTCCTTTACAATTTCAACTCCTTTCCCAGTACCAAACCTCCCTTACTGGCCACAGGGGGTGAGAGAAACGTGATCAAGAGTGATGGGAGAGTCAGCCTGCCCTGTGACTTTCACTCTTCAGTTGGAAATGTGTCCTTTCCTTGTGAGTCCTGGCATTTCATGAGGTTCCTCCCACAGACACTCAAGGGCTTGGGTCCTGCACACATATGGAGCCCCAATACCTTAGACACATAGCCCAGGGGCCACAGATGCTCACGTCACAGAGGATGTCGTGGCACGTGGGTTAGCACAGCTGGGTATCACATCGGGAAGCAGAGGAGTCAGGAAACACTGGAAGACAAACATGGGCTAGAGCAGCTTTGATTCCAGACTCCTGGCAATTAACAGTGCATCCACAAAAATCCCACACCAAGAAGAGTATCCCCCTACTGTAACTTCCCCAACACAGGTGTTTTGCGAATGGAAGTGGATAAAGATGCCAGGCTTGCTGGGGTCAGGCAGGGGCGGGGAGGGACAGCTAAGAACCCAAGATTGAAGAATAATAACGAGGGCGCCTGGGTGGCTCAGTGGGTTAAGCCGCTGCCTTCGGCTCAGGTCATGATCTCAGGGTCCTGGGATCGAGTCCCGCATCGGGCTCTCTGCTCAGCAGGGAGCCTGCTTCCCTTCCTCTCTCTCTGCCTGCCTCTCCATCTACTTGTGATCTCTCTCTGTCAAATAAATAAATAAAATCTTTAAAAAAAAAAAGAATAATAACGATATAATTGTGGGGCCAAGGAGAATATAATCAGAGAACTCACAGCTCACAGTGACTGGAGAGGCTTCCAAAAATTGAGTGGTTGGGAAAGACCTCTCTTTGAGGTGGTATTTGAGCTGAGACTTGGATTTTGAGAAATCAGTTAGGCAAAGATGTAAGGGAAGAATTGTCCAGAAGACCGCATGAAGGGACCTCAGTAAGCAAGGAATTGTGCTACTTAGTCTCCAGTATGGCCCCCAAGGATCTTCACCACCTGGTACTCATGGCCCTGTGGAGTCCCAGCTGACACGGACTAAGGCTGACCTGCATGACTGTTGAGGTATTGTGGACATGAAGGTGTGTGGCTTTTGGCCAGCCCTTCAAGGTTCTAGCTTACACCTAGCTTCCTTGGATCACCTGCTCTGGGGGAAGCCAGCTCCCGTGTCCCCGGACAATCATACAGCCCTGTGGGGGAGACTGAGGCCTCCCACCACCAACCAGCACCAAGGTGGCAGGCATGGGAGCCATCTTGGAGGCAAGTCAAGCCTTCAGACCACAGACGCTCCAGCCAGCGTCTTGTCCGCAATGTGAACTCAAATTGGCCCTGTTTGGATCCCATGCCTATTTGGGCTGATTGTGCTGGTGATGGCCATCCTAGGACATGGGGACCGTGACTGACAGCCCTGCTAGAAGCCTAGGGAGTAGGGCAGGATCAGCTCCCAAAAGGAAAGGATGCATTTCAAGCAAAAATTTAGCCAATGCTCACTATGGACCAGTAGAAACGGGACAGTGTCTTGTACAGTATTGGATAATTGGATGACAAATATAGGGTCTTTGGGATTTAATGATCATTAACCGATAAACATCTGCTTGGTGGGAATCAAAGTCAGAAGAGATCCCAATGAAGTCCAAGTTAATGTAACCAGTGTGACCAACTCTAGTTCATGCTAGCAATGTCATTGCCTACCTGTTCCCCGGGGCTGCTAGGATGGGGCAGGCCTTTGCACCTTGCAGGTCATTCCCAGACACGTCTCATCCTGAGTCACGCCACCTCCTCCTTTCCTTGCAGGGATTACTTGTGGCCTTGCAGTATTGCTTTGCCAATGGAGAGGTACGTTTCTGGAGCCACCCTCCAGGTCCCGGTGAGACTGGGGCTAGCATCCTGCTGCCCCCGGAGGTTTCTGGTTATGTGATAGGGGGGGGGGCGTGTAGTGACTGGGGCAAATAGGCACTGTGACCCCCCAGTAGGGAGAGCAGGAAGCAGCCCAGATGGCCCGGAGAAGGTGTCGGGATGCGTCAAAGGGTCTCAGAACCCAGCCCTAACCCTGCTGGGGACACCCGGAGAGCATTAAGTGTCCCAGACGGACCCACTTGAACTTTGGAGTCCAAAAATCTGGACTCCGGCCATGCCTCACCCACTGTAGCTCTTTGGGCCTCAGTTTCCTTATCTGTAAAATGGGAATAATGGCTGTCCCTGCCGTATAGTGTGGCCTTGGGCTTGCAGGGCTCTTGGTGAGGGCCCAGGACCTGCTAACTATGGTGACTTCTGTTATTATGATTATTATTATGACCAGTTCTCTGCTCTCTTGGAAAGAGGCTTGAAAGGGAGAAGGCACGTGGCTTCCACCTGGCTTTATGAGTGGGTGATATTTCCAACCCCCTTTCACCCACCAGAATGTTAACTTCTGGACAGCAAAACCCTCTTCCCTCCTGCTCACTGCTGCCACCCCTGTCTTCCGGCGGGGGGCGACCTGTCCACCAGGCAGGTGTCCCTTGCCACCCACAGCACAGTAACCTGCCCTCTTCTCCCTCCGCAGGTGAAGGCAGAGCTGCGGAAGCACTGGGTCCGCTTCCTGCTCGCCCGCCACTCGGGCTGCAGGGCCTGGGTCCTGGAGAAGAACTTCCGATTCCTGGGGAAATGTCCCAAGAAGCTGTCCCAGGTGGACGGCACGGGGACGCTCCAGAAGCTGCAGACCTCATCGGGCGGCGATGGGCAGCTCCTGCACCTGTCCGTGCACGGCCTCAGGGGGCAGGGCGCCCGGGCCCTGCGGGGACACCCAGCCTGGCCAAGGGGCAGCAGCGTATCTGAGAGCAGCGAGGGGGACTTCACCCTGACCCACACCATGGAGGAGATTCTCGAAGAGAGCAAGATCTAGGCTGGAGGCCCACCGCCCCGGCTCTGCTCCCCGGTGGTAAGGGACAGTGCAGAGTCATCAGTCTCCCCCATGCACCATGCCCACTTTGGCAGGAAGTTCATGCCCAGGTGTCTCATGCTTCAGACCCGGCATGGACGGTGCTCTGGAGGCTGAGCAGGGCCTGGGGGATTAGGGTCAGGCTCAGTGATTGAGACAGCACAGCCGGGGGCGAAGGAAAACCACAGAAAGAACATTCCAGGGAAACATGCGTTAACGCCTGGGAGTGTCGCTTTTAGAGTGTGCAAAATGCATGTGTAGGCGGGCAGGTCCGTTGCCATGGGACTAGATCCTGCCTTACATCAGCGGGAGGGGAAGGTAGGGTACTCACAAGTCTGGTTGCCAGGTTTAGCAGTTAAAATACATAATGCTCAATTACATTGGCATTGCCGATACAAGAATAATCTTATTGTGGAAGTATTTCCTGTGGGGTATGCATTATCTGTAATTTGAATTAAGTCTTACGTGGGGGAATTTCACCTGGAAACTCCATGGTCAAGGACATGCCACTCCAGGGCAAGCACTAGGGTAAGGCAAGTGAGGAACTCGGTTTGGGTACCAGATTTAAAACAGCACCAGGAAAAACAAAAAACAAAAAACAACCCATTGTCGAGATAGGTAATATTTTTAACATGACATTTTAAACACTAAAATCCACAAGCTACCGCAGATGGGCCATTTCTAAAGATAACTTTTTATTAGGACAAGGCCAGGGTGAGGGTAAGACCAGCGAGGTGAGCTCAGGCAAAGGCAGAGTCTGATCCTGACTTTATTGAAAATGTTGTTATCTCACCCATCATGGACTTCTGGGCGTGAATTTCTGTTTTTTCGACGATTGCACCAAAATATGATTTCTCTTGGTGATTGCGTGTTTTGGCCCTCTCCCCGCCCCGAGTCCCAGCTCTGTTTTCCCAAAGGAGAAACCGAAGCAGAAGCATTAGGCAAGTGCCTAACCAAGCAAAGTTTTATTTCGGTGCCCAGGTTATTCCTAGTTAAAGCATTAAAGTACGTGTCCTTCTAATTTCTCCTTGTTGGCAATGTCCGTGCCTTTACCAGCCAGGTCCCTTAGCTCCTAGAGATCTAGGATCTTGCTGTGTTCTTAGTCTGCATCCAGCATAACGGGTCCAGAGTTGGTGCTCAGCACATACTCGTCAGTGACACAGGACAGAGATGTCTTTGGGAACATCTGATGCTGTCCAGGGTCCATTACCTGGCCTCAGGCGACGGAACTTTTTTTTTTTTTTACCCCCAAAGCATCTGTAAATATATAATATAATCTTCCCCACTCATCAGTCGGTAAATGGGGTTGGCGTGCACACACACACACACACACACACACACACACAGCTTGCTCTTGTCTTGCTAAACATTAAAGTAACAGGTTTATTTAACTTGGTTTGTATTGGGTGATTCTTTGACACATGTTTTGCACTGCTGCTAAAGGTTTCTTTTGCCCTGGAGAACCTGGTGCGCTGTTCTCCGACAGGACTGGAAGAAAAGGCTGTGGCACTAAGCCTCCTTGGGGACAGAGAGGAGTGAGCAGAGGGGTAAGGGACAGAGGTCAGAGGTCAAAAGGGCAGGAGGTAAATGTCTCCCCTCATCTCAACCACCATCTCGATCATTCACTCTGCTTGTTGCTTTGAAGATCTGGCCTAGCGGGTCTCAACCCTGGCATGACAATCCCCTGAGGAACTTTCTAGAAACACTGACACCTAGGCCTGAGCCAGAGATTCTGAAGGGAATTAGTCTGAAGGAGCCTGGGTATTGGTATTTTTATAAACTCTTGAGTGATTCTGGTTTTTTTTGTTGTTGTTGTTGTTGTTGTTTTTACCGTGGTAAAATAGATGTAACACAAAATTTTCCATTTAACCATTTTTAAGTCTACAGTTCAGCGGCATTGAGAGCATCCACACTGTTGTCCAACCATCTCCAGAACTTTCTCACCTTCCCAAACTGAAACTCTGTCCCCATTAAACACCAACACCCCATGTCCCCACCCCAGCCCCTTGCCACTGCCATTGTACTTCCTGCCTCCTCATGTGACGACCCTAGACCTAGACACGTTACATAAGCGGAATCACATAGTATTTGTCTTTTTGTGACTGGCTTATCTCCCTCAGAGCAGTGCTCCCAAGGTTCATCTGTGTTGAAGCACATACTAGAACTTCCTTTCTATGGCAGAGTAATATTCCATCGTATGGATAAAATTTTCCATCCATTCACCAGTTGATGGACACTTGGGTCACTTCCCCATTTTATCTACTGTGAATAATGCCGCTGTGAGCATGAGTGTGCAAAAGATTCTGTTTGATCCTCTGTTTTCAATTCTTAGGGCAGATAGACGTCTAGAAGGAGAACGGCTGAGTCATATGGTCCTTTTGTTTAACACTGTGAGGAACCACCAAGCTGTTCTCCCCACCAGCAGTGCCATTTTGTCTTCCCACCAAGGATGCATGAGGGTTCCAATTTATCCACGTCTCCTTGCCAACACTTACTTTCTACTTTTTTGATAATCACCATTCTAACGGGTATGATGTGATAGCTAGGGTAGTTTTAATTTGAGTTTCTTTGGTAACTAAAAATATTAAGTGCCTTTTCATGTGATCATTGACAATTGACCCGTCTTCTCTGGAGAAATGTCTATCCAAGCTCTTTGCCCATTTTTAAAAATCAGGTTGTATGAGTATTTGTTGTTGTTGAGTTGTTGAATTTCTTTGATTATTTGATTATTCTGGATTTTAATTCCTTATCAGACATATAATTTGCAAATATTTCCTTCTATTGTAGAAGCTGTCTCTTCACTCTCTTGATGACAAAAGCTTTTGGTCATGACAAGGTCCTATTTATCTGTTGGTTTTCTATTGCCTGTGTTTCAGGGCCGTAGCCACCTGAAAACTATTTCATATGTGACCAGGGTTGAAGACATCAGAGAAGGTTTCTAGGTGAAACCCCCCTCACCCCTCACCAAAAATACTCACAATGCTCTGAAGTCCAAATAATCAGGTCTTTCCACCTGTGACATATATAGCTCAGTAATTCTACCCTAAGAACAGACTTAATTCTCACAACTCTGAGCGATAATCGATATTGGTGTGTTTGGTCCAGTTTTGTGGAGGTTTTTTAATTTAGTTTTGTTTCTTGAAGGGTGGGCATCCCAACTGAGCCTTCCCTGGGCTCATCTGATAAATCTGTGTGGCCTCCAAGGGACAGAAATGGAGGTGGAGTGAGCAATATAGTGTCTGTGTCCCCATATGGCTCCATGGACAGGATCTGAGCCCTGGTGACCAAAGGGAAGCCACGGATGACATCTAAAAGAGCCATTGCCGGGAGACAATGACAAAAGCTCTTTCTGTGACACATGGAGCTCCCCGTAGTCCAAACCATAAATTATAACCGAGAAGATTCGCCAGCAGCCCAACACATAGCTCGGGCACTTCAGAAACACTATAGCCTCAGTTGTGGTGAGAATGTGTTGTCTGGTATAACAATGGCACCTGGCATTGATGGACCTACAGGTGACTCTGTTGGGGACACCACCTAGGATTGCTAAGACATACCAAGGGGTCACTGCACAAGAGGCTGGATCCTGGGAGAGCAGTCTGGGTTACTGCTCTTGAACAGACCCATTTCCACCCTGGAGCTTACACGTACGTGAGGAAGCAGAAGTTCAGACATGAAGTGACTTCCCCCAAGGTCCCTAGAATGGACCTCTATTTTTACAATCTATTCCTTTTATACTAATAGTATCCAAACTTTCCTCTTGGGAACCTCACATCTCCTGACTCCCAGTTCATGATGTTTGAGCTGTCTCAACTCCACCCTCAGCCCCAAGGCTGGCCACAAAAATCTGCTTAGCCAATGACAGCAGGACCTCCACCTGGCATCAGATATTGGGATGGGCACATCACCAATGAGAGCCACTGAGAGATGGTCTCTCACCAATGAGAGAACCAATGAGAGCCAATAAGCCAATGAGAGCCCAACTCTGGCTGGGACTCTCAACAGAAAGCCATTTATTATTATTATTATTATTATTATTATTATTATTTTGCTGATGCTGGAACCATGAAGAAGTAAGCCTGCATCTGCTGGTGGCCATCTTGCCAGAACCATAAGAGCCTGCCTGACAATGGAGCCACCATGACAGAGAGCAGGATCAGGAGATGGAGAGGAACCCTGAGGTGTTGTTGGAGCCCCTCGATTAAGCCAGACCTAAAGCTAGTGCTACTCCTGGGATTTCTTTTCCATGAGTCAATAAATTCCTATCTGTGCCATAGCAGTTTGTGTTGGGTCTTCTGTCCCTTGGATCGGGAAGAGTCCTGATGACATAGCTCAACACCAACTCCACGTCCTTCTCTTCTCTTCAGTCTAGTTGGACTTTGCACTGCTTCTGGATTCTCTGAGCATTTTCCCACAGAGTACCCTAGAGTTGTACAGGACCCAGCCCAAGTGACCCTGCCACCCCAAACTAATAGAAGACATGCTAGTCGCATTAGCACTGCTAAGCTCTCCATTGGCCCTAGAAGATCCAGTGGCCCCTTTATGTCTCTCGTTGAACCATAGACCCACAAGGTTATTATGCAGTGTCTCTGCTTTTAAACTCAAACCAGCAGGGAGGAGGAAGGAGGATTACTCCCAACACTCACAAGTGGAGACTCCCCTGCCTTGGGGAGGGTGGGGCAGTTGCATATAGTTCAGTGAAGTGTCTGGGACCTCCGTATATTTTTCTGACCTCATTTTGGAACTTAAGGCTGGAGAGTAGATGGGCCTTCACAACAATGAGAACGAGGATATTGAGAGCCCACTGGGGGCGTTCCAAGGTGTCCCAGGCTCTGGAGCTCTGACAAGGTGATGTAGGCCAGTGGGCAGCCCTGGCCCACCTTTGCTTATTAGCTGGCTCACCCTGGGGAAACTACTTGCTGTCTCTGGATCTCCTTTTCCTCACCTCTAAAATGAGCACCACCACCTCTCCCACCGTATTAAACCTGAACCTGCCATTATCTCCTGAAACCAGGGACCCTCCCTGACCTTCCCATCTTGGTAGATGGCATTTCTATTCACCCAGCACCCGGACCACACACACCTGTGCCATCCCGCTCCTCCCTCCTCCCCCTGCAGCCTTTCAGGAAGATGCTACCTTCTAAGTATCTCCAGAGCCATCCCACTCTCTCTAGTCTGCCCCCCACCTCCACTGAGGACCCCTGGGGTGACTATAAAAGCTAGTCTCCAGGTTCCCTGCCCCCAGCCTTTCCTCTCTGACTTATTTCCACCACGAACAGAAGTCCGTCCTACTTCAAACCCCATAATGGTATCCACTATCCCCATGAGGAACCCCCATCTTTCTAGGGGCTGCAAAAAATCCTGGCATGGTCTGGTTCCTGCTTACCTTCTAGAGGTAGCTCACAGCTGGCTCTCCCTCCTCCCTCAGCTCCTTCCTAGGCTCCTCCCTTGCTCTCCGGCTGGACCGGCCTTCTACCCTAGACCTGGGCATGCTCGTTCCTGCTTCAGGATCTCTGTGTGGGCTGCCCTCGGGGTCACCGTACTCCCCACCCCCCACCCCCATGTGCAGTCCACTGGGCCTTAATTTCGGTGTATCCGGGAACACCTTCCCTGTCCCTCTGAAGGAGCCAGCCCCTCCCGCAGCACTTGGCACATCTCCAGGGTCACCACACCGCCTGGAGTGGCTTCTAGGTCCACGGTCTCCCCAACCCCCAACCCATGCAGCCTCCAGTCTCCACCTCGGTCCCACCACCCTGGCCTATGACTGCAGGGGCAATTCATCCTCGTCTCTGAGGCTGAGCCGTCAGAAAACATCTCCTTTTCCAGTTCAAGAACGACCGGTCAGCTGGGTGCCCAGCTCCTCTCACATTTATTGGAAACTGCTTACCCAGCAACCCGCAAAGGAGCTTACACGGGGGTGATACTAAGGACTCCTGTGACCTAATCCTGGGATTATCATGGAGGCCTGGGTGCGGGCAGGGGAGAGGAGGTGGTGGGATAAAATGGGAGGGACGCTAAGGCCTAGGAAGCCCCCTTGGCCCCTTGGGCGTGCTCGAATGCTCATAGGGGTTTCTGTGCCGGGGGAGGGGTGGGGGCGGGACTGAGCAGTGGACATCAGGTTTTCTTCTCCTTCAATTTTTCCTTCACTTTTTGAGGCTCAAATTGGATCAGTCGCAGAATTTCCTTATTGGCCATGGTCCCCTCGATGAACTCTTCCTCTGTAAGTTTATCTGTGCATTGGTGGGGAAAAAGGTCGCAGTCAGGATCAGCTGTTTCAAGCTGTGGCGAGGCTGACAGTGGCCAGGGTGCCCCGTACAGAGGTATCTGTTATGAAAACACTGAGTCTCGGTGTCCTCCCAGGGTACCGACAACCCCCCCCCCCGCCCGCCCCGCATACCCAGCTCCTCCCCAGGACGCCTGGACATCCCCACCAACCAGCAGCAAGAGGGTTAATGACCTCTGTGACGGCCTCTTCTGATTGGTCGGTGCCTTTGCCCCGGCAGGTTCTTAAATATTTTGACTCTTACCCTAGTGCTGAAGCTTGGAGTTTTGGAGGGAACTTCTGGGGGATGGAGCAGAGCCAACAATCTCTATGGATAAGGAGGAGGGGAAACAACATCCATCCGGGGAGTAGGGACTGAAAAATGAGGAGTCCCGTGTGGTCCAGGGAGAGCCTGGCTTGTGGAGAGCAGTCTCTCTACCTCCTTCCCAGCACAGGGCTGACAGCTTCTCTATGCCAGAGCCACTGTGCTGGGGGCTGAGGCCACTGCAGGGGGTGGCCCAGGAAGGAGTGAAATAAAGCCCCTGCCCCTGGGGAGACTCTTGGTCTGATGGGGAAGACAGCTGCACGTCCAAATAACTCTGGAAAGAGACAGGTGCTCCTTTCTGCTTACGGCGATGCTCACAGTGCCTGCATGTAGTAGAAGCTTAACAAAGCTTTGCTGAACCCAACCGGATTTCCACTTGGACATCCTTAATCCCTCCGGGGTCCAGCACTGGTCGGGGCAGTAAAATTTGGGTTTTAAAGCCCCAGCTGCCCTATCAGCCTCACACAGAGCTTGAAACTCCTACAGTCAGAGCCCAGTTGGGGAGTGAGGCATCATCTCCAGAGGGGACATCTGAAGACAGCAGCCCCCACACACCACCGGTCTCCTGGTCTCCTGGTCTCCCTTGACTCTAACTTTTACCTGGGTCAGTTTTCAGGTTAGCAAGTAGAACAGGGGATCTGACACCTGCCAGACCTGGGTTAAAGAGCCAGTGTGGGGGGCAGGGGTGCCAGAGTTTGCAAGGGAGGAGGAGGGGAAGGTCCTCAAGGTGTTGGGGGGGTAACATCAGGGCAGGGACTACTACATCAACCCAGCGAAAATTAAGGAGGTGCTCACTTTCAGGGTGGTGCGAGCCCAGGAGTAGCAGCTGAGAATGAGCGCCTCCTTAAATATTCTGCCCAGACCTCCCCTGCCTCCCCCAGGTTTGGCCCCAGTGACAGTGAGCTCCTTGCTTCTCAGCCTTCTTCCTGGACTGCAGGTTAGTGGAACCCAGGCCATCTGTACCTGCCCTTAGCTAACGTCCTGCTCAGACCCACCCCCAAGATCACAAAAGAAGCCAATACGTAGGTCCTGGAGTGAGACACTTCAGATGTTCAAAATCTCCCGCCGACCTCTCTGTTGGAGAACCAGGTGATGAAGCCCCAGTGGGCTTCATATCCCCCGCGTGGCAACAACCAGCAGGAAGCCACCAGACCACATGTCCACTGTCCACGACTGGCCAGTCCCTCCACATCAGAGGGCTCCTGTCCGCTCCTCTCCCTTCACCCTCCGGGGGCCCTGATGGCCATGTGAGCTTGCAGGCACCCACCCACCCTGCTCCGCAAACCCACCCACATCCACAGTATCCTCTCTGCCTTGGCCATGACCATCATGTCCCAGCAGACCAGCAGACCAGCTGTCTTGTTCTGGAATCCATTGTTAATTTCAGGGAGCGACCAGCTCCCCATGGGCTGCTCCCAGTCCAAGACGGACCAAGGCAGCTGACAGAGACAGGCTGGTCCCTGGAAGAAGGGGGCTCGAGGATGCCTCCGGGGGCTTTGCCAAAGCTTTCCCACAAGGGTACTCTGGCCTCAACTCTTCTTCTGTCCTTGCTTCTCTCTGTGCCCAGGGTCCCACCTGCTCTACAGTCTGGGTGTTCCCAGGCTCCTCCAGCTCCCTCCCCGCTCCCCCCACCCCCAGGCCCTTCTTCAATGAACCTCCCTGCTTCTCAGGGAGACCCAGACTAACTCGCTGGAGTGAAAGCAGGTAAACTGAGATCCCACTTCCTTGGTACTCGATGCTAATCCAGACGCAGACCGGGCTGAGGTTTGCCTTGCCCCAGCTATGCAGAAAGCACTCTGGAAACCAAGTAAAGTGCACCCCAGCGTCTAGGACAGATGAGCAATCCGTTTAAACAGAAAGCGGTTTGCTGTGCCTCCAGCCCCACCAGCACATGTGCGCACAAGCCTACGGAGCTGCAGTCCTGACTTTTGACCATTGCCTTCCCTGGATGCTGACGCTGTTCTAAGTTGCCTTTCCCTCCACAGTGCTCCAGAATTCAGGACCTTTCCTCTTCCCCAGAGAGCTCAGCGGTGATGGACTTGGAAGAGCAAAGGGGATGTGGCATTGGTCCCCATTAGCAGCAGAGCTGACCTGTCTGCTTACTGACCCCTACCACCCCATCCCCCCAGGCACCCCCAGGACCTCCGGTAGCCCCTCAGTGCATGCTGGGATGAAGTGTCCCTTGTCCTGCCCGGGCACTGGTCCTTGGAGGACCAGTCTCGTTGGTAAGAGACTGTAAAACCAAAGGTTGTGAAAGGGGAAATAATTCACCATCATCTTTCTTTCCGAAGAACCCCCAGATCTTGTCAGCTCGCTTCTCTGGCGTGTTTTCATCTTCCGGGAGGTGCTTCACATCCTCGGGATTGATCATTTTGAAAATAGCCTGCACCAAAGAAAGAGGAAATTATCAGAAGGAGCAGCAGGGGCCGGGCATCCCCCTACCTGCCCTCTCAGTTGCAGAGGCTAAAATGCAGATGCCCAGGCCCCAGGCTGCCCCTAGGGGGAGGGGAGTGGGGTCGGGGCACCTGTCTTTTTGAGATCCCCAGAAGGGACAGGGAATGGGGTGGAGGGGTGAAGATGGCTGCTAACAGGTGTTTTGTCCCTTTCAGTGCCTTTTGAATTTCCTGCCCATATAGACACATTACTTCCCTTTTATTAAAAAAATGAGAGTAAGAAATAGATGATGACAATGACGATGATTCCACAGCAGCCCCGTGGTGGCAGCTGGGGAACCGCTACCTTGAACCCTACCGCCCAGAAGTATTAGACTATCAGCCAGCTTCTTCGGGGTCCGGGTCGTGCCTCAGTTGCCCAGCCGGGTCCCCCTGCGGTAATAACGGCTAAACTTCATCGAACACCTAACCCACACCACACTTCTAAGCCTTTTTACATGTCACCCCCGCAGCAGCCTTAAGAGTGGGTATTATCAGTCCCGCTTTACAGATGAAGAAACTGAGGCATACCAGCCGGCTAGACATCTCCCAGGCTAGAAGCAGAGGAGCAGAGATTCTAACCCAGGCAGGTTGGTTCTAGAACCTTCATTCTCAGACTACACCGTTGGAGGGCATCCTAGGGGCTGGGGAAAGGAGAGGGACAAGGTGGGGTCTCCGTGTTCCCTCCTCGCTCCAGGTTATGAGGATCCCACCAGCTCAGTAATTCCAGGCGTGGCCAGGCTGGAGTGGGCACTCAGACGGTGGTCCCGAGCCTGTGCCAGTTTGCACGCTCAGCGTGGGGGCAAGCTCGGGGTGCAGACGGGCATGCTGGGTGGGAGTCGGAGGCAGCTTGCGGATACTCAGGCAGTGGTAGGAATGCCTGTGAAACTAGCCCCCACCCCCCCACATGCTATAGCAAGAGGAGCAAAGCCGGCAGCTCTGGGTGGCAGGCTGGGCTGGCAGCATTCAGAGCCCGGGGGTGCCCAGCAACGAAGTATAGGGGGGTGACTCCTCTAATGCCTCTCTCGGTCCTGAGCCAGGGGAACCTTGTGCAGGCCTGAGAGCTAAACCCTGGGAGTGCCTGCCTGCTCCGTCTGCCTTCTGACTCCAAGGACAGACGGTCAGGGTCTGGGAGAAGGAGCCGTTGGTCCCTACTCCGGGCCCCAGAGACTTTTCCAAGACCAGGTAGCTAGTTGGTAGCAGGGCTGGGATTAGAACCCATAACACTGGACTCCCGGGGCCGTGAGCCGTGATCTAGTGAATTACAGAGCCTGGGCATCACCTTGCGCTGCCTCAGCCCTGGGTTCTATGGGACCTGCCCCTCCCTGCCCCTCCCCTTCCTCTTCCTTTTCCTCAGGGAGCACCAGCTCTAGGCCGCTGCTGGGTCTGGCATCCTGCAGGGGATTCTGAGGTTGTGTTCCCTGTCCCCGGCCACCTGCCAGTTCTGGGGTGCAGTGTGCCCAGATGCAGGTGACGTTCCTGCCCTTTACGGGAGGCCCTAGCTGAGTCTGTTGCCCACAGGCTGCCTGCTTGGCAGCCTGGTCTTGGTCTCTTGGTCCGTGGTCTCTCCTCATCAGGGGGAGAACCATGCAAACGCAAGATGAGATAAAACACAAATGACATTCTCCCCTCTTACCGGGAAAAGAATTAGGGGAATGAAGCAAGGATGTGGGTGGGGGGTGCTCAGAGATGCCAGGAAAAGAGACCAAGTGAAGGGAAATACAAATGACCTCAGAAAAAAAAAAAAAAAGCAACAGAAACGTCCCAATTGTCCAAAATACAGAGCTGGTTAAGTAACATTATGGCCCTTCCATGAGACAGAATGCTAACCCGCAGTTCAAGATGGTTTTGAACAAGAAGATATCTTTATAGCGAAAACATAAAACAGCAACTGAAAAAAGGTCAGAATATGTCATAGTTCCAAAATTATTTTTAAATTTATATACAGATAAAGGGCTGGAAGATAAATAGCAACAGGTTTGACAGTAGCTCCCTCCAGATGGTGGGATTAAGAGCGATGCCAGTTGTCTGTTTCATACACTGCCACGTTTCACAAATTACTTACATCTTAAATAAAACTTTTCCTAAGACCCCTGAAGTCTTCACAACAAATTATCTGATGCTGGGCCAGTCAGGACAGGATGAGGGTGTGCTGGAAGCACGGGCCAGCAAGGAGCCTGTGGCTCAGTCCAGAACCCAGAGCTGGCGGGTGAGGAAGTCAAGCCCGGGGGGTGAAATTGCCTGCCCCAGCCAATGAAGACCCTGGGGACTGGGAACCCACATTTCATGGCCCCCAAAGTTAGCCTCTTTCTACTCTGTATTGGAAACTTGTACTTAAAACTAATTGTGGAAGAATATGTATTTGTGCCATTGGAGGTTTGGGAGGACAGTTTAATGAAGATAGGAAGGAATGAAGGAGGGAGGGAGGGAAGGAGAGAAGGAAGGGAAGAAGGAAAAGGAAGGGAAGGGAAGGAAGGAAGGGAAGGGAGGAAACACTATGTAATTAACAGGAAATACCCAGATTCTTCTTTAGGAGGAGGGTGAAGCTGTGGGGAAGTGACCAGCCTCCATTCGAGTCAGTGTCCTGGAGACCCCGTGCCCCTGGAGCCCGGAAGCCCCAGCGCCTGCATCCCCCAGCTGCGCCTGGCCAGCCCCGACCCCACTGTGTCCAGGACCCCAGACCCCGGCGGAGCCCAGGCCCGCCATGTGAAGGCGGAGACTGACCATGACGATCTCCAGCACTTCGCCCTTGCTGATGGCCCCGTTGCCGTCCACGTCGTAGAGGGAGAAGGCCCACTCCAGCTTCTGGTTGGTCTTGCCCGCCGAGGTCATGTGCAGGGCGATGACGTACTCCTTGAAGTCCAGGGTGCCGTCGCTGTTGGCATCGAAGCTCCGGAACACATGTTGGGCGTAGGCCTTGGGGTCGGCCTCAGGGAAGAACTTGGCGTAGATCTTCTGGAACTCCTGCCGCGTGATGCGGCCGCTGGGGCACTCCTTCAGGAAGGACTGGTACCAGGAGCTCAGCTCCTCCTCTGTGAACTTGGTGTTCAGCTGCAGCTCCTCCAGGATCTCCTTGGACAGGGCCCCACTCTTGCTGTTCCCCATGGGTGAGGCCGTGCGGGCCCGGCCGGGCAGCGCTGGCTGGGCCGGTGGGTGGGAGGGATGTGATCTCCTGGCCGCCGAGGGCCCGCTGCTGCTGGAGACGGTCGCTGAGGTGCTGGCGGATTAGAGGATTTGTGGCCGCTTCACCCCAGTACTTGGAGGGAGGAGGGGCCAGGGTGGGGGTGGGGGGGCCGGCTCCAAGAACCCACCCTGAGATTAAAAGAAAGTGCTGACAGCGGGGGGCCAATCCATCTTGGCCTTTGGGGAGGACAGGACAGGAGGTCAGAAGTTTCCGAGCCAAAGCCTTGGCCCTCCGGGTTACCCTGTGTCCGTCCCTCCTCCCTTACTCCAGCTCTCCGGGAGCCACGCTGCTCAGAGCCTGTCTTCCTTCCGAAGTCTGAGGCTCCCAGGGGCAAGAATTGAGCTCTATACTGTAGTCGTTAAAAGCCAGGCTCTGGACCCAGCCCGGGTTCAAATCCCAGCTTTGCTGCTTGCTGGCTGTGTGCCCCTAGGTGTGCTTCTTACCCTCTCTCTGCCTAGAATGCTCTCCTAATCCTTCATCATCCTCAAATGTCACCTTCTGGGCCAGGCCTGGACTGATCATTCCGTTTACAATAGCACACCACCTTCCCCAACCATCCGCACCTCCCAAACCCCGCTTGATTTTTCTTCCTCTCAGGTACACCTTCTGACTCTCTTTAAATTACCCGTGTGCTGTGCGTGTCCACATCCCAACAAAATCTCCGAGAAGGCAGGGAATCTGTCTGTTCTGTTCCCAGCGGCATCTCCACTGCCAGCAGCGTGCCCGGCAGGATGGGACCCTCCGTGAATATTAGTGTCTACCTCATTGTCATGTTGAGGCTAAACTGAACTAATATGTACAATGCACTTAGAACAGAACCAGGCACACGGTCGGTGCTAAAGACGTGTTAGTTGTTGGTATTATTCATCTGGGACGGAAATCAAAACCCAAAGGGCCCGCGGGGGCCAGCAGGTGGAGTGATGAGTGAAGCAGGTGAATCGGGGTCAATGGGGAGTGGTGAGGCCCGAGGCACCTAACGAAAGGGGCTGCCCATGTTCAAAACCGTTGAGTGTGGTCATTCGGGATTATGGCCCAGTGGTTCTAGATTTTTCAGTCCTGACCCCTGTGGTTCCAGAGGATTTCTCAGGAGCCCTTAATGCTAGGGGTGTGTGTGTGTGTGTGTGTGTGTGTTTCAGTGTCTGTGTGTACTTACTATTTTTCCCCATCAGTTTGAGAGCTCATCATTTCTTAATAAAAGACCTTTCTTTTTTTTATAGACTTTCAGTATACTGTAGCAAAGCGTTTGTTCTCAAGAACAGTTGAAAAAGGACAGTCACCACACTCAGAAACTAACCAACCAACCCACCCACCCACCCACCCACCCCAGCCCATGAAATGTGAGGCCCCAGGGATTTACCCCTGGTCTCCGTGGTGGTTGGGCCGCCCCCTGGTTGGGCGCCTGGGTGGTTCAGTAGGTTAAGCATCTGACTCTTCTTGGTTTCCATGCAGGTCATGATCTCAGGGTGGGGGGATCCAGCCCCACATTGTGGAGTCTGCTGGAGAGTCTCTCCCTCTGCCCCTCCCCCACTGCATGCTCTAAATAAAATAAATAAATAATCTTTTAAAAAAAGAAAAAAAGAAGTGCCTCTTGGTGCTGAGCCTGTCCACACCGAGTCTGCTGATCGGGGGAGGACGATGTTACAGGCATGGAGCCCCAAAAGGCAGGCAGCCTACTGGAGTCCCATGGCTGCTACATGGCAAAGCCAGAAGGAATGCTCTGGTCGGCCAGGCTCCCCGTTTGGGTTCTTCTCATTACTTCACAACTCCTTTCTCGTGGAGGCCTGAGTGACAGGGCTGTGGGTGAGGACCCAGGGTCACCAGGTGGGCAACGAGATGGGGGATGGGCCCTGGGTTGATGCAGGAGGCAGCTAGAGCCTCCCCGTCCCCCGTCCGTTCCTCCCCTGCCCCTCCCCATACTGTCCCCCCACCCCCACCCCAGGGCCTTCTGCTCTGGCTAAGAGGAAGGAGCCAACCCCAGGTGGGAAGCAGCCTTGTACTTCAGGCTGGAGTTCCTCAGGCTGCTGTGACTCCGAGGGGCCTGGCCCCGGGATGGGACCACAGGCAGCTGTGTTGATGCTGCCGAGAGAGGGGTCAGGACCCGGGGGTTTGTTTGAAAACCTGCATAAACATCTTCTATCAGAGGGAGAGTTTATACTTATGCTCCTTAGCCAAACAAATTGTTGGAGATGATGTATTGTGAACGGATTTGTTAAGTCTGAGCTGGGGCCATAAACTCTCCTCAGACCCTAAAGGAAGGCTGCTGGGGGGAAGCCTGCCCCCCCCCAAACAGAGGACATCAGTTTGTGACACCCCCTCCCGGCCTCACTGTGGGGAGATGTGGTCTCTTCTCAGGGGCTGGCCTTGTCCCCTCCCCCCCACCCCACCAAGACAGGAGCTCGGTCTGGGCTGCCTGCCTGGGCCATTCCCCAGCGCTCACCCTCACTCCCCTACCTGCCCCTACTCTGGGCTGAAGGACAAGATTGCCCTTCCTCCCGTGGCCTGGAACCAGAGCCTGAACCCCAGTGCGCACTGAGCTGAGAAAGGGGATACAGGAGGATGGGTGGGTGAGGGGGAATGGGAAGGCACACTCCTCCCACTGTCCTCCCGTTGCAGGAAACGGCAGTCCGTCCTGTCAGTGGCTTGGGCGGAAATCCTGAGTCATCCTCGGTACCCCTCTGTCACGCCCCACCCCAATCTGTCGAGATGTTGGGGCTACCTTCAGAGCGTATCCAGACTCTGAACCCGACCCCACTCTTCCTCTGTGATCGAGACCTGCGGGCACAATGGTCCCCTCTTGGCCCAATTTCTTTGCCTGCCTGCTTCCGCCTTGTCCCCAGCAGTCCTGCAGCCAGCCCTCCAGCCATGAAGTCAGGCCCCATGCTCCTTGGCTTGGACCCCCCAGCGTGAAAGCCATTCAAGGGCCCGCTCCCCCCACCCCCAACATCCCTCCACTCTGGGCCTCGCTGCCCCCAACCCAGTAGGTGTCCCTCCCCCACCCCCACTGCCTATAACCCAGCCATCTCCTGCATGGAACATTCTGCCGGCAGCTACCTCCTGGGCTCCCCCCACCCCCCACCCCAGGTCCCCTTGCCTTTGAGCAAACGTCACATTCTGAACGAGGCTGTCCCTACCCACCCTACTTAATGCATCTTACCCAGGGTCCTCCCTGAAACCACCCATCCTTACACCCTCCCCCGTCCTTCTTTCTCCCTAACACTGAACACCTTCCCCACCCAGGCTGGATTAGTTACTCTGTGGACTGTTGCCTCTCTCCCTGCTAGAAAGCCACCTACCTCCAGGAGAGTGGGGCTCTTTATCTGGTCCACTCGCTGACGTGTTCACACTACCTAAAGCTGTGTCTGGCATATAGTAGGTGCTTAATTGTTGTAAGAACGGATGGATAAATGGATGAATGGATGGTTGCATGGGGAAAGAGGGAACAGCCAGGATCCCCGTCCGTCCACAGGGACAGAAGTCGCCAAGGGGAGGGGGCCAAGAGGGGCCAGATATTGTGGGTCTAGCTGCATGGTGACCATCTCAGTGGGTGGGTGGGGGGTTCACATCCAGACGCCCTCAGCTAAGACATCAGGCAAAAATTATCGCCACCCCTGGGAGCCTGGAGGACTGCTGAGACCATTTATACAAAGGAGAGGGTGACAGTCCCTCCAGGAAGGAGGGTCACCCAGCAGGACCCAGTGTCTCCGGACAGTTTATTTTACATGGGATGAGTCTAACCATCTTGAGTGTACACACAGAGCCATAGTGGCGGGTGAGGGGGGAATGAGAGGGCATCTCACTTCCTGAAAACGCTTTAGAATAATGCAAAACAAGTATATATAGCGAACGCCTTCAAAATTTAAACCCTTTAAACATTTAATTCTTTAGCATTAATACACACAAATGCTATTACGGGAGGTGGGGGTGGGGGGAGGGGGGGGGAAGGGCGGGTTACAGCCTCTATAGGGATTGGAGTTTCAACAGTGTTACTTATAAATTATAGTACATCAATTTTATTTACTGATCTAGGCAGCCAGAGGGTGGAAAGATATACAATGTGGAGTAAACACATTCATACCGGGATGAGAAATGCTGGCAGGAGACACAGCTTTTTTAACATTAAAAATGTATAAAGTATTTAGCAAAAGTTACAGAAAACAGACCAAATAAGCAAGTTTATTTTGTTAGAAAATCCCACTGTCGTAGGGTTTGCTGATGTGCTCGTCTGTGAAAGGACTGCCCCCCTACCCTCCCACCCCACCCCACTATCATCTCCTTCCTCAGGGAAGGGAAGAGATGCAAATTTGGGACCCCATCACCAAGGATGGCTGGTGTCCCTTGGAATGTCTGTTCCTGGATCCACACGGCTGCCTGGAGACCACAGCTCCCAGCAGCTGGTCTGCTGCGTGTGATGCTAGAAAGGGCGTGTCTCCGCTTGCTTGACAGACAGAGGGAGTAAGGAGGTCCCGGGAGGGAACGTGACTTTAGTTTGGGTTACAGGACCCACGAGGTGGTGGACCGGGGCCAGTCCAGTGCTTTAAACCTGGCACGGAATGCTTTCCCTCTCCATCCCCGTGATGGCACCTGTGTGCCCAGACCCTCTGGAGACCCACCACTGCCATCCTGTTAGGACTGCCCCTCCAACACAAGGGATCAGCGTCCCCCAAACCACACCCAAAGAAAGACCCAAAGACGCCCCCAGCCCCCTCAGAGGCACCTCCCAACAAGGACTCCTTTCTAAGCCCCGGCATCAAAAGGGTTAGGGAAAACAGAACATCAGTTCCTGTCACCTCATTCTCACCCAGACCTGCTGCAGCAGGATGGGGGTTCTTCACCTTCAGGAAAAGGCCAGACAGAAGTAATACTCCCATGGGGGCGGGGCAGGGGGATGCCAAGAATCATCCCTGGCAAAACTCAACTCAGATGTGCCCAAGAACGGGGTCCCGCAGACTTGGGCTCCATGGCCCACCCCTCTCCCCCTGGCCTGGCCCCAGGAATGTCTTCCGTTTGCTCGGAGGGCTACCTGGTTGCCTCCAAGGGCTCACCTCTCCTCTAGCAGGGCACCATCGACCCGATTGGGAGGAGTCGTCACCTGGCGGTGGGGAGATCATGCTCCTTGCCTGCCTGGTTGGCTGGGTTCGGGCTCATCTCTGTCACCATCTGCCGCTCCCCTTCCCCTCCCGGGGGCTGCAGGCACAGGCTTGGCTCGGTGTGACCACCAGCTCAGCGAGGGTCAAGCAGTGCCAAGCAGCTCACGGGAAGAGGCTTTGTCTCCATCCTGCTTGCCTTGGTCCTTGGAAATAGACCTCAGGACATGAGATCTAAGATCGGGGTCGGCGGGGAGACCCCGAAGGTAATGACATACGAGTATTCCTTTCAGGGCCCTAGGAGGAACTCCCTCATTCTCAACAACTTGGGAAACTCTTAATTTTAGCTCCATTCATGTCTAAATGAGAGAAGCGCCAGGGGATCCCTCTAGGGAGGACTTCAGACATCACCACGCACAAGCATGCCGATGGGGCTCAGGGCAGGCATGATAGTGTCAGGTACAGACCTGGAAAAATGAGAAGGGGAGGAGGGAGAGCGTAGGTGGAGAAGACTAGGGAGACCAGAAGGCACAGCTGCGGCCTGCTGATGGAGCAACAGAGATCCGGGGAGAGGTCATGGCCAGTCCAAGGTTGCCCTCTGCGTTTCCACCTGCACTCTGTCCATTCACCTTCCACACCCCCCTCATGAGGCTCAGTAGAAGCCGAAGGCCGTGTGAGCTGAAGCGAGCCCCCCTCCCTCCCCAGGAGTGCATGGATCTAGCAGCCAAGGTGTAAGCTTCGGGGTGCAGCAGAAGTGGGAAGCACCCCTCCCCCAGCCCCCCAGCCCTTTTCCGCACAAAAACCTATAATGAACCACAAGGGCAAGTGTGAGCCCCAAGAATGATGGCGGGCACGGCTGGCATTGGAGGAGCCTCGGGAAGCACAGGGAGCAGCCGTGCAAACAAGCCGAGGACCCCAGGCCTGTAGCCTCCAAGCCAAATAACGCATTTCACAAGCAAGGAAGCCCGTGGTTCACCCGTGTGACAGCGTGCGATTCCACGAGACATGGGACGTGCTAGGGACGCACACAACATGGGTGACCCGAAGCATGAAGCCAAGGGAAAGCAGCCAGACTTGATGGCTACATCAGGGGCTCCTTTCATAGGACATTCTAGAAAAGGCAACCCCATAGGGTCTGACAATCCATTGGGGGTCGCGGGGGGGGGGCAGGAAGGGGAGCGGGTGTGGATGATCAGCTCTTAAAGGAGCTGGAGGGAATTTTCAGGCGTGAGAGAAACAGGATGATGATTTCGGTGGTGGTTGTAAGACTGTAGGGTTGTCAAAATTCACGGAGTACTATCCTTCAATAGGGTGCACTCCACTATAGGTCAGTAAACTTTAATATTGTATGTTTAAAAAGCTCAATCTGAAAAAAAAAAAAAAGCAAAAACAAAAAACCAAAAACTAAGGTGGTAGGTCTGGGAGGGGTGGGAGGATTCGGGGATACGCTGGTCTGTACCCCACTTAACAAGCCTCAAGTGCTTTCCCTACCTACCTAACCATCAGCGGGTCTGCAGAATCCTGTTTAAACTCTCCCCGTCAAGGCCACTCAACGGCTGGAAGTAAAATCACTTCAACAAGCCAAAGTCTTTGACGTCCTTTGGAGTTTATGGCTTGTATTTCCAAGAAGGGACTTTGGTTCTGCCAAAATTCTTTCGTACCCATCCACTAAGCTAGTAATTGATTGGTTTTCACAAAGGGAAGAGAAACAGCCATCCTCCCCACTGGTTTGTGAGCGTGGACACTGTTTTTTGTTCGCTCTGGTCATGAACCAGCCCCAGGGAGAAGCGCCTCCTTGGGCAGAGATCCTCCCGGCCCGACAGGCACTGGGTGGGGGACACAAAGAAGGCCCAAGGTGGTCCCACGTGCAGCTGGCCTCGTGGTCCGGTCGTCCAGGGCTTGGCAAGATTGATCAAGAGCGATGAAAGGAACAAGTGGCTTTGCCTGGAGGTTGCTGCACCAACCAACGCACTTTGAACACCATTTATCTTAGAGATTTTCCCCCCCAAAATCAAGTGCAATCATGTCTTATAGGAGGCAGGTAGAAAGGGCTCACTTGTTCTTAGAAGACTGCGGATGTGCCCAGAATATTCCAGACACTCAGCACAAGCCCGACCACACGCTCTTCTATCCTGAACACCGACATTGACAAGAATAAAGTAACTGGATAGAGGGCTACTCCGGAGCCCTGGGATGTTCTAGACCTCAGCCTCGTCTTGGTTCATCCAGAGCGGGAGCCCCGTTAACAGACCCTGCTCCTCACTCCCTGGGCTCATCAGGCATCCCTGGGCTTCGTTCTTTCCTGTCAAGCGAGGAAAGTTATTTAAAAGAAACGAGAGAAATCTGAGATCTGAGTTGAATCCAGGCTGTGAGGGCCAAGGGATTCCATCCTTATGGTCCACCTTCCACCCAGCCAGGAAACACCACTTGGTGGTGGTTCGTGTTAGGATGACAGGTTCCGAGGGGGTTAAACGTGGAAGGGGTGCCATGCTCTCATTCAGCAGAGAGATCTAGAGAGCCCCCGCCTCCACAGAGAACAGAGGAGACAGGGATAGAGCGTGTGTCCTGCATGTAGCTACAGTTCTGTGCCCACGGTGTTCTACCAGCCCCACGGAGAGAATCCCTAGAAACTGCAACTTTGCAAAGAGCGCTCATACATGGTCAAGGTTACTGACTTGCCAGACTCCTGGAGAAAACATACGTCTATGCAGAAAGGAGAGATGCTGGGCTTTCCCCTGCCCTGTGTTGTCCCCAGAACTCACTAAGCTCTTTGATAAGGAAGGAGCACAGAGAAAAAAGAAAATAATGTGAGGAGGCTAATGAGCTCGGGCTGGGGGTGGGGGTGGGGAAGAACGACTTCAGAAAAGCCACACTGGGCCAATTCAGGTTCCCCTGGGAGAGGCAAGAGAGCCCCCCACCTCCTGTCTCAGGGAGGACCAGAAGACTCAGGAATCTTCGCAAGGGAGAAAAAAAAAAAAAACCAATGAGCCGTATCACACTCAAAATATCTATGTTAGTAACAAGGCTATTGGCTTTGAACATCTGAAAATCACCCACAAATTAGTCCACTCGGTCACAAGGCAATTCCTACCAGCACCCATTTTTCATAGACAAACCAAGACAGAATATCCTAAAATCGGTTGCTGGTGTCATGGCCCAACCCCCAATCCCGAAGGAGCGGTCCTTCCTGCCAGGGACAGATCCAACCTCCACACTGACCTTCTTGGTTGGGATGGTTCAACAGGACAAGTGACCAATTGTGGCTTACTCTAGGACACTGGGCATCTTTCTAAACTGTGAGAGCCTAATTCTGTCTCAGCAAAAGAAAGAGGTGCCAAAAGACTCAAGATGAGTGAATCATCAATTCCTGGTACGAAGACCGAGGGACCCAGAAGTTGTGCTCTTAGGACCCTGCCCTTGTAGGGGGCGTATGGGTGCTGGACGTCCAAAGTCATCAAGGGGAAAGATGAGTGAAGGATGGGTTCTCAGGGCATGGGTTCTGGGCTAGAATCTGTTCCCTGCTAGCCAAGTGACCACCTTCAGGGTGTGAGGTGTGGGCGGGGACTAGGGTGTCACCACTTCTTCTGGTCCCTTGGTGTGGATTCTCAGGGTTTGACATGGTGGAAAGTGGGGTTTGCTGTGTTTCTATAAAGGGAGGGACTGATGAGCGGTGTCCTGAATGCTTCTCATGTCACGCCCAGACATGCATTTCCCAGGAATTAGGAGGTGGGGAGAGGGGAAGGTGGTACCAGCACCAAGCAGGGCTCCGTGCAGGGCTCCGGAATATGCAGGACAAGATGAGGCTGGGGTGGCAGGACACTGGTTGGAAGGGGACACCCCGCTGAGGCCGTGAGAGTCTGCCCTCCCTATGCAATGCCCACCAGGGAGAGAAAGCCACACGGGACCCCCCCCCCCGCCCCAAACACAAGCAGATGGAGCCCTCTGCGGGGGATGGGCAGGGGTGACCAAGAGCCATCCTAACCCGTCTCCCACAGGGGACTGAGCCAGCCCCATGAGGAGCCTGGGACAGGGCAGGGGTGGGCAGCGGGAGCCTCCCTGAGGAAGCAGCGAAGGGTGGGATGAAATGGGGTTTCCAGCCCGGAGACATGACAGGAGATGCCTGACCTAGCATGAGACGTGACTCAACACTCTGACTTGTGCTGAATGAGGTAGTGCCATCCCGACCTCTCCAGGCAGGGTCTGTCTGCACAGAGAGGAGCCAGGCCTTATTTCCAAGACCCCAGATGATGGAAAGGGGGCCAAGAGCCAGGAAGTGAGCTCCCAGAACGCGACAGGAAAAAAAAAAAAAATGAAAGAGGGTGGGCTGGGCTGCAAAGAATTCTGGGTGTGGGGGGCTGTTGAGCTGAGCGGTGCCTTCCAGAGACAATTCTGATCGTGATACTTGGTTGGAGACAGGGACCTTTCCCCCATGACCATCCAAAGCCCAGGACACAGGGGACCAACTAGACAGAGGGCCTCGGGGCTTCCAGGGGCACACATGGGTGACGCGGCTGGCTCTGGGTGGGGAGGTGACCCCTGCGGGGCTCAGCAGGGACCACCAAGCTCCAGCCTCAGTGTGTCCCTGGAGCAGCAAACATAGCACAGGAGTCGGGGGGCTTCCGCCTTGGGGACAAGGGCGGGGCTGTGGATCCGTCTTCTTGGCCTGGACGCACTGGCCGCTCCCAGCAGGGCCTCCCTTCTGGAATCACCCGGGCTCGGCAGACCAGGACCAGGACCAGGACAGTGGGTGAGAGGGCAGGTGCACTCGGCATCGGGCCCCGTGGCGGGCGCGACCACCTCCTCTCCATGGGACCCCCAGCCCCTCTCCTCGGCAGGACCCCCCGGGGCCGTGCGTGCCCATCTAAATCTCCATGTCCACGGGGCGGATGTTGCCTGTCTTGTGCTCTCGGACCCACAGCTCCCTGTCTTTGGCTGGATCCACTTTTCGAAGCAGCTGGTCCACAGGCTCAACTGTCTGCAAGGGACGGAGAAGGGGTCACAGTCAGAGCCTGCGGCCGTGCCGGGGACAACAAAGGCCCCTGCAAGGTTCGGCGGTGCACAGGGGTGTGAGAGCGGAGAACCCTGGGGCTCTCGTCCCCACGCTGCGTCTCGTTCACTGCACTCTGCCGCGAGCCCGAGGGCCTGCATGACCCGGCAGGGGCCCCAGGGCTCCAGGCCGGGGACCACCCCCTCCACCTGTCCCCACCTTAACATCCCAGAATAGGGCCGATGGAACGTTAGCTTCAGGGAATTTGAACGTTTCTGGATTATTTATTTATTTTTTGGCAAGAAATTTGCCAGGGGAGGCGATAAGGTCTCAGCTCTTTTAACTGTCACGACCTTCTCTGTCCTTGGGCTGACAGCTGGTGCGTGGGATGACCTGCGCAGGTGCCCAGGATGGTCCGTGAGCCCATCCCACGGGCCCATGCACCTGCCACCCCCCCACCGTCAGGATAGAGGCATTTGGAGGTGCTGCTTGGCCCGCCCCTGCCCGGCGCCCCTCCCCCACCCCTTCCCGCAGGGGTCCTGCTGGTCTTGGCCCTGGACAGGCGACTCACACTTTGGTTGAACATATCCGTCTCGTGCCTCAGCTGCGTGTACTGACACAGGTGCTGCCGGATCATCTCCACCCTCTCCACCTCCAGCCGCTCCAGCTCCTGCCCGGCGTGGTGGGGAGGGGAGAGACGGGACACACCCCTGAGCCTGAGCCCACAGCGTGGGGGACCAGCCCCCCACGCAGGTCCCAGCCTACCCTTAGCTACACAGCACAAGTCACCGCCCGTTTCAAATGGGTCCCAGGGGACCCTTAGGGGGCTAAACTCACCCAGCATCCAGGGGACAGGGGGAAGGGATAAGGGGCAGGGGAGAAGCTGGGGGAGGGGAGATGCAGGAGCTGCGGCTTCCTGACTCCTGCTCTGCGGGACGTGGTGGGTGCTAAGAGCTTCATGTGCATTACTTAACTGTCCTCTGTCATTTTGAGAGAGGCTCTTATCTGTGACATCACTTGTCCAAAACCCGGGGCATTATGGGAGGAGTGGGGTTCAAACCAGGGTCTGGGTTCTGCCGCAGGGTAGCCCCAGCCCCGGTTCCCTGTCAGGTTGGACACGAGTCTTGACTCTTGGGGCTTTGTCCCTGGGCCTTTGCCTCCTCTCCTCTGTCCAGTTCAAGTGCAGACTAGAGACCAGGCCAGGGGACATGGAGGTGGGGGAGGCAGGTGGGCGAGGAGTCAGATGGCCATGGTCAAATGGAAGAGAGAGGGTTTGTCCTTCGGTTTCTAGATGGTTCTGCATCTTTGGAATTTAGGGGATCAGGCTGCTATTCTGTACACAAGTAGGTCACTGCCCAGATGATTAACTGGGAAGAAGGGTAAAGCGGGGGGCTTAATTAGGAGATTAACCAGGAGGAAGACTAGGTCATGGTCCCTGGGGGAGGCCTCTCATCTGATCCGGGGGGCGGACACCTGGGCACGCAGAGAGTTAGCCTGTCCTGTACCGGATGGACGAGGCTGGCTTTGGGCAGTGGACGATGCAGTCAGGACCTGGCATCAGGCTTCCTTTCTCATCCAACCTGACGGCCCAAGAGCCAAGCACAATTTGTCGTCCAGCCCAATGGGAGCACACTGAGGACGAGATGTTTTCCCTTCATAAGAAATACTTGGGAGGTGCCCGGAGCAGGGGGGCGCTGCCCAGTCGAAACTCCTGGTTTCGGCTCAGGTCTAGATCTCAGGGTCGTGGGACTGAACCCCAGGTTGGGCTCTGCACTCAGGATGGAGTCTGCTTGAGATTCCCCCCCACAACTGCCTCTCCCCACTGCTCTCTCTTTCTCTCTCTCTCTAAAATAAATACATCTTTAAAAAAATACTCAGGAAGACAAAAAAGGGGATCTGATGCCTATTCCCTGCACTCCTTGATCAGAGGCCTCCACTCCCATTTCTTCTAAACAGCTATCCCAACCTCACTCAGTATGTGTCCTCTGTCTAGGATGGGCAACCCTGCCAGGGGTGGGTAGGGTCACGCTTTTCCTATAACTTGACTATTTGTCCTAAAGGCTCACATATGTTTGGCTGAAGACATCCTTGGTCAACTCTGACCCCTCCGGGGATAGCCCAAGAACAGTAGTAAGACCCAACCCTTGCCTGTGTTCACACAGCTCGAAGTGCCAAAGCAGGATCTGAATCCATAGACCGGCCCAGAGTCAAGGTCTTGACCTCAGTGGTGGAGAGGATCTAATGGGCACTTCTGTGGCCACCTCCACCCCATCCCCCACATGCCTGCCAGCATCCCCCCAGGGCATCCTAACTAAGCACCAGCCCCGCATGGACAAGCTCTCACATCTCTGCTCACTCACCAACGTGGTGGTCACCATCTCTTCAAACCACTTGGACTGGGCTTGGTTGTAGAGGTCCACGCAGCGCATGAGGTCATCCCCTGGAAAAGACCATTAGCCACCATCACCCTCTGTCCTGTCCTCAACATGGCTGCCCTGGCCCATCCGTGCCCCATGCCTTCTCCTCTCCCTGGGTCGCGGAGGCCACTGGGAAGTGGAGGAAGAGGGAACAGAGCGAAGGAAAGGGGAAACCCCTGTATCATGAATGTCCATCAGAGCTTGACCCCAGATACCAAGAATTCAGGATGAAGGTTTCTCAGTATGTGTGTGGGGGGGGGCTCCTAGGAACCCCCCAATCCTACCATGAACCCAAAAATCCTTCCCTCTATAAAGATGGCACTTTCATTTGACACTGGAGAGTCTTTCTCAGTTAAAACGTGTTATAAGCAACTTAGAAGGAGTTAAGCATTAAAGAAGAGTCTGGAAGTTGAGCGTGTGTGTGCATACGTGTGCCGGAATGTAATTCCAAAACACAAAACAATGTGTCTGATGGTCTGCGGCTAACTCACACACACGGGTACGCTACGCGCCAAGCCCGGGAGAGTGGCCACTTTGGGAGACAGGGGATGGGTGGCAGGGAGTGAGCTATTCCCACCCCATTTAATTTCACAAAAGAGAGATGTGAAACCCACGGAACTCTTCAGTCTTGACGGCTGGTCCGCTATTTTATGGAAGGGCAGGTACACGTGAAACACCTTGCAATTAGGAAGGAAACAAACCGTACAACAGGTGCAAGCGTGACCACCGTGTGCCAGCCCCAAGAACCTTGGTTTTCCGGTTGTCACAGGGTTCCAGAGACGGGGAGGAATCTCGGTCTGTGTTCTCAATGGGCAACACTCGGGAGCCAGCCCCAAGCTAACCGATTCACTCTAAACCTAGTAATTGCAGCGGGTTCAAAGTTATACCTCTAACCACATCCCTTGGGGCTCATGTGTATCCTGGAATGGAAGTGGAAGAAATCAGGGAGACGCACGTCCACACGACCCAGGGCCCAGCTCAGAAGCCCCCTCCGATGAACCACCCCGCTCGCTAGGAGATGAGCCTGAGGAACAGAACCCAACCATGGGGTCCTGATCCATCACGAGTGAATGTGTCCCTGACCTCAAGAAGGACTGACTTGGAGAGAAGAGAGTACATACGTCACTGCGAACATATTCCCACCAGGAGCCTAGGAGCCCAGGCCTGACCAACGGTGGCAGGGGGCGGTCAGCATGTCCCTCTACAAACCTACAATACTCAAACCCCCACTGCCTTCTTCATCGACCCTGATCTTGATAACATGCTTTGGAATCGGGTAGCTATAGGAGATGGTGTCTTCTGTCTACGAAGCCAGCCCAAGGGTATCCTTCGGAACAGAAGGATTTAGGGTCGCGGCTTCTGGACCCGGAATATCTGGGCTGTCCCACCAGCTCCACTGTCTGGTAGCTGTGCAATCGTGGACAAGTCAGTTAACCTGCTTGTGTGCCTCAGGCTCACCACCTACAAAATGGGAAAGCAACGGTATGTCCACGGAGTGACCGGAAGATTAAGAAGTCACGACATGTCTAGTGTTTGCAACGGACGCTGGCGGAGTTGGCACAAGAGTAACACGAGCGACGGTGACGGCAATGATGACAAAATGCAATCCAACCGTGCGAGGACCCAGAGGTGCGCCCTTCCAGAGGCTTTGGGAAAGAGGACGGAGGAGAGGAAAGGGAGGGACAGAGGCAGGGAAAAAGAGCGGGCATCTTCCTGGTGACGGGTCATCCAGGAACATGGGGACAAGCAGTGTCTTTGGAAGAAGAGATGGTGGGATTCTGGGTCCCAGCGCTCCAGGATTGTCACCATCTGTGAAGGGTACAGAATACCCCCTGGACCCCGCAGGAAGACTGGGGGCTTGGACGTGGACGCCCTGAGGCATAGGGCCTGGCGCCCAGCACACAGATAGGGTTTTGGAAAGGTAGAATTTTTCACAGTGAAATCCAAGGACGAGGATGGGTCAATTCTGTCATAGCGTCACTCCAAACTGTAGAGCTGAGACACCATGTTACCTGATTAACCCACAACAACCCGAGACACAAACAGCAAAACCAGAAACCTCTACTGCTAGGCAGGGTCCTGGCTGGCGGAAACGTAACATTCTTCTGAACTTGGCTGAAATGTTCTAGAAAGCTTAAAGGGCGAGATTATGTAGAATGTGAGAGAAATGAAAATAAGAAGCTAATTACTGAGACTAGGAGAAGGACAGCAAAATACCTAGGGTACGAGAGAAATGAAAACACACAAAAAAATCAAAACTTGAGGACCAAGGCCAAAAGCAGTGGTGTGAGTTCAAAGAAACACCTGGCGGTTCAAATATGCATGAGTTTACTTCTTAAACCTGGAGCCAAAGAAAAAATTGCGATCGGAAATACATATATTGAAAAAGTTCTTTCTAAATCACAAAACCCAGAACTTATAATAAGAGGAAAAGACCGTTCTACCAAAAATTTCGAGAAGAAAACAAGCCGGTGCGGGGAGGGTGTGGAGAGAAAAGAAAGAAATATAAAGAAAAAAAAAAAAAAGATAAATGGCAACCTTGGAAAAATATCTGCAATTCAAACTGCTGGAGGTTAATTTTCCTGACCTATCATTCATCGTTGCCAATCCATCCATCAGAATAAAAGAAACACGGGAGAGGACGGGAGTTCATCGGTTCGGTTCACAGAAAAAAGTCACAGATGACATAGAGAAGTCTATTTTCGAAAAGCTCAAACTCACTCAAAAAGGAACATACATCACCATACAACAAAACAGTGGTTCTCACCAGACAGCTAGGATGGCGGAGTCTGGTCTCACGCAGTGCGGACCAGAGCTTAGGGGACAGGCATCTTTTACACGCCCACAGTGGACACACCTCTCCAGAGAGCAGTTTGGAACCAGCCACGTAAACGAACCCAACGCTCTGACCTGGAAACTCACATCCACGCTCTCTACCTCCATGGACTGAGACTCACAGACACGCAGCTACAGTGGAAACATCGTTGAACACCCACCGACCATCTCAAAGTCCTAGAAGAGTCCATCAGGGGAATCATGGAAAAAAAAAATTGGGGTCTTATCTCAGTGCACGTGGACATCATTTGACCACTGAGAAAGTCTTATGTATGGGATCAGATGGGTAAATAAACATACAAGTGACAGAACTATCTCGAAGCTACATCGGTAAAAAATATAAGTTCGGGACATAGACGAGAAGCTGATCTAATGAGTCTACATTTAAATATTAAGAAAACGTTTTTAAGAATTCAGACATGAGGAAGTGTTGATGGTGATTATCCTCTAATGGGTAAGATTTTATATTAAGTGCTGGTTACCTTTTTTATTTTTGGCCAAGGGGGACCTAATTTTATTTTTAAAATAATGAAATAAGTTGAACGAATTGAAATAGGCTCTCCCTGTCCCGGGTTTGCCTTCCCAATCCCTGGTTAAGTATATTACGCCTTCTATTTCTGGATCCGGTTATCTCTACCAGGTTAAGATCTTTGTCCATCAAATGTCGCGTCTACACTACACCGCTCTGTGACTATTTCTACACCACCGTGTCGTCCCGTCCAGACGGCGGCTGCTCCGTCCTGTAATGAGTTTAACTGTGCCAGATCACCAGAAACTCAGGTGAGACGGGAGACCATCTGATCCGAACCCTAACGACAGCATGCGCTTTAATCCCAGAAAGCCATAAACAGCATTGTCCTGGCGTCAACTCGGACGTTCTGAAGAAATACGGACTAAGTCTTTCTTTTTTTTTTTTTAAACTGGTTCTAACGGGCCATCCTCCCCCTCCTTGTGCATTGGCTAATTTTTACCACAAGGTGGAAGCAGAAACCAACTCACTGGGGGGGAAATCCTTGCAGGAGACTCTGAAATCCGGTTCTTTTGTGGGACAACGTGTCGGACTCTGTGGAGGGGGCAGGGGTCCCCCTCATCACCACAGGGCAGCCCTGGAGCCTCACTCACTGGGGAGGTGGCACCGCTGGGTGGACAGGAGACCTGAGTTCTGGGCACGGGGAGGAGTTTCTCCACCTCCTGACCCGAGCTCCACATCAGTAGGGCCTGGGCACAGCGCCACAGCCCCTAACCCCAGCCTGGTCCTGGGACACACCTTGCGGGTACCCCACCTGCCAGCCGCCCCCTTCCTGCACCTCCGAGGCCCTGGGGGAGGAGCGGAGAGGCGGGGCACTCAAGGCCACACTCACCAGCCTGTGTGGACTTCCTCCGTGCCTTCTTGATGTCCTCCTCCGTCTTGTTGCTCAGCTTGATCTCCAGCTGCTGGGTCTTCATCTCCAGGTCTCTCTGCCGCTCCGTGAGGGCCTTCCGGGCCTGGGGTCCGACGACACAGGGAAGCTGCTCACGGGGCTCTGAGCCGGGACGGCCCCGCGGGTTCCGCGGCCCGGCCTCCCCTTTGCTGGGGAAGGGTCCTCTCTTCTCCCCATGTTCGTGGACATTTTCCCCAGCAGTGCTGAGCAGATGATGGCACCTGCCACCCCATTCTGGGGCCAGAGGGGCCCTTCCATGGCCGCAGCGGGCAGGGGTTGGACGTGCCCCTGTCCCACAGCCCACCCCGAAGCTGGAGGCTAGCACACCCCCCCATCCCCACCCCCAACCCACCACCCAGGGACAAAGGCCTCTGCCAGCAGGCCGGGACCCCCAGGTCCCCACCTTTTCCACTGCGGCATAGCGGCTGGCCAGCTGCTTGCGGAGGTCGGCAATGTGGTGGTCACACTTCTTCATGTCCTTCTTGAAATTCTCTCGGAAGTTCATCAGGGGTTTCTCCACCTCGCTATGCAGCTGTTGAGGACAGAGTGGGGAGACATGCTCAGGACCCCGGGGCATCAGCAGCACGGGAGGGAAGATGCAAGGAGCCACGCATCAGGTCTCGGGTTGGGGGGTCGCCTTAGCTGGCTAGACCACAGGATTCACACCAACGGACCGAGGGCTTGGTGTCCAAGCCTTTCCGAGCCCTTTGCTGGCGGCCTCCTGCCTCCTCCGGGCACCCATGGCTTCTCATGGGACTTTTCTCAGGTCCTGAGCCGACGCTGCTGACTTTCCAAACTGGGATTTTTCTGGGGACAGAAGCCAAGCTACCATCTCCTCATCCCCAAGCACAGAGAACAGTGATGGCCACGTGCGGGCCATTTAATGAGATGAGCTCGGGTCAGTTCTGTTTGCTCAAAGTCTGCTACGGGCCAGGTGCCTGAGGTGACAAGGATGGTCTGGACACGGCTCAGAGCTCAAGGAAGCCGTGGTGGGAACCCGGCCCAAGGCCGGGAGGAACTCACTTCTCCAGCCCACGTGGAGACAGGTGTACCTTCCCTCCGGGCGAAGGGAGCCCCCCTCCTACTCCTGAGAGCCAGAAAGGGGCTGGTTTCTCAAGCACTTTCTCTTCTCCCTATTCCACTCCCTTCGTAAGGAGAGCTTTTCCAGATCAGTGTGGACCCGCTGCGGTCAGAGCCGGGGGAGCAGCCCAGAGCCCAGGCGACAGGCTCTCAGACTCAGCCTCCCAGAACCCGCCAACTAACCCCCCGGAGCCCCCCCCACTCAGCCCCCAGAGCACCCAACTCAGCTCCCGGAGCCCCCGACTCAGCATCCCAGAGGCCTCTGACTCAGATTTCCAGAGTATCTCGGCTCAGATTCCTGGAGTGCCTTGGCTCAGCCTCCCGGTGGCTCCCAACTTGGCCTCCTACAGCCCTCTTCCAGCTTTCCAGGTCCCTCGCCCTGCACCTGTCCCTGAAGCATCTCTGGGAGGCTCAGCTGAACTTCCCTGAACACAGGACCTCCCAACACGGGTTCTACTGCTTCTTCCTCTTTCTCCTCACCAGACTCTTGCCACACTCCCTTTTTCTCCAGAGCCCCCAGGACTTCCGTGTTTGTAGCCCTAAACCACCAAATACACGTGACTGTGAGTTCCGAGAGGGCAGAGACCTGCGGGCTTTGTCCCGCTGTGTCTACAGCGTCCGGTCGGAGCTGGCGCGGGGCGGGTGCCCCTTTACTACCTGGGAGAATGACACGATCTTCAGTGCCCGATGCCTGGGAGAGAAGTGGACGCCTTTGTTGATGACCTTCAAAGGCTAACAGAGCACAAGCCAACCAAACACTGTGCCCCCCATGTAAATGCATTTTTCTGAGCCCCCAGAAGTGGCCTTGCCTAGGAAGATAGCCCCAGCCCAGCAGCCTGCCGGACATTACACACTTGGGAGCTGCCCAGAACTTGCAGGTCACTTTCCCATATAGATCAGGTATTGGTGGAGAAGCGGCTTCACTTAGTTGCCGTGGAAACCTGCTCATGTTTTGGGGTTGGGAGGGACTGATAAGGGTAAACTCAGCCTGTTAATTCGGTAACTCGGGGGTCGCTTTCCAAGGGCCTAGGAAGTGAATTGATTTCCAGAATTCCATGTGCCCAAGAGCTACCCAGAGGGTCTTTTCAACATTCAGGATTCCTGGGTCCTAGCCCCAGGTCCTGCGGTCTGGGGAAGGGCTCCAGAACCTGCTAATACACCAAAATGTGTTCCCCAGATTCCAACTGACTTTCTGGAAACGTAATGCTACTTGTGGTCACAGGCATGTCATCCCATAGACAGAAACCCACGGATTCTCCTATATTTTTAAGTGTGCTTTCAAAAGACTAATTGTTTCTTTAAGAATGCTGGCTGGGTGTCCGTCCCTACTTATTCTTTATGTCTGAGCACCTTAGTCTGCCCAGGGCCAGAAGGCCTTCCCGGACGCTTGCCCTCGTGACCTCCTGAGCTGGCCTGAGAGTCGTGAAATCAGCTTAGCAGGGAGTGTAGGGTCAGGACCAGCTTTTGGATTAGAAAGAGAGAGCACCAGAGAGCATTTTAGGCAGAAGGACAAGGGCGGCTTCGGGAAGCCTCTGTCTTGGAGAAGCACGGGTGCGCGCATCTGTATGTGGCTATCTGGGCGTGGGTACCTGCATGTTCTGGCTGCCCGTGGGAAGTGTGTGACTGGGGGGTCCCAGTCAAGTAAGCTCCAAGCCACTGATCTGGTCCAAACTCTTTATTTCACACATTTAAAAAAAAAAAAAAAAGGAAGCCAAGAGATGCTAAGACTTGCCCCAGGTCCCAAAGCTTGTTAGGGAAAGCCCCAACATAGAACCCAACGTCTCTTGACTCCCACTGTCCCCCTAAAATGTCCCGTCTGCACGCATGGTCTCTCCGGCCGGATTAGACTTCTCTTCCATCAGAAAGAATATTCCCGTTTTCCCTTCCTCGGCTGAAGCCAGGTATCACTTCCTTTGTATATGGCAATCTTGTTTTGTTAAGAGCTTTGTTGCCAGGAGCGGTGGCTGAAACCGGGAGATGAGCATGGCCTGAAAGACGGCCCTGATGTAATTGCATTTCTTAAAAGAGCACTCACCCCCCGCCCCCGCCGCCCCGACACGGAACATTCGGAGCGGAATTTCAACAAGCCCTCTGGAAGCAGATGGCTAAAATGGGTTTTGGGCATATTGGAGCCCAACGATCCACGGCAGAGGGATAAACCCTCTGAGCCCCTTTGCCTTCAAGGAACCACTGTCCTCGCACGGGGCTGCTATCTGGTTCCTTAAGGCCACCAACACTGATGGACAGGCTGGGGGCAGCAGACGTCTCATCGGACATCTGGTTTCCGTGAACATTGGTCCCAAGTCTCCCTCCCCACCCCCCACTGGCAGCATGTTGAAGTCCCCTGTGCCTTAAACGCCACCGGTCTGCCCAGAGAGCAGGTGGCTGATTGACTAAGTCTTCCCCTTTGCTTCCCCCGGAGCAGAGCTGGAGGCTGTGTGACCATGAGCCTCAATGGAGCCTCTCTGCCACCCCCCCCATTTGTGATATGCAGACGCTGACTGGCAAGATGGTGGATAAAACCAAGGCCAAGGAGTGATTCCCTACACAGAACCTTCTAGAACCCTTACCCACTGGGATACTCTGATACAACAAACGTGTATTTTGGCCTTTGTCCCCGGCTCCCAGACAGAACTCCTGAAAGCACTGTAACTCTCCTGAGCGGTTGGGGGGTGAGGGGCATCTTTTGAGCTAGTATCTGGTCTCTGACCCTGGTCTCTGAGACAAAACTCCTAAATCCCTTGGCTTTTCCTGGATGAGAGAAGCATCGTTCATTCTAATGAAGTGACCTTGGTGGTCTCCCGGAGAGCTTCAGGATGGGGGCTGGGTCACCGGAAAGCCCAAGCCATGATTAGAAGCTTCAAACTTCCCGCCCCTCCTCCAACCCCTGGGGAGGGAAAGGGACCCGGAGGTGGAGTTAATAAGCGATTATCCCCACGGAATAAAAATTCTACAAAAATCTATAAATCATCGGGTTTGGAAAGCTTTGAGGTTGGTGAGTTGGTCAAGTCCATGGGGACAGAAGCTCCTAAGCTCGGGGCTCTTCCGGACCTCGCCCTGTGTACCCCGTCACCTGGCTGTTCATCTGTATCCTTCATGATGTCCTTTAATACAGAATAAGCTGGTAACCTAAGTACAGGTCTCCCTGAGTTCCAGGGGCCATTCGGCAAATTATCAAACGTGCAGAGGGTGTTGTGGGAGGCTCTGATTCACAGCTACATCAGACACAAGTGTGGGTCACCTCATAATCCAGTACTCACAATGGACACCCTGTGGTACGGAGCAGTTCCCCACTGGGATCTGAGCTGGAGAGCATTTTGTCACTGTCTGAGCACCCTGGAAACAATCAAGACCAGAGGATCCTGCTGATGAACACTGGGTGCGCCAGGGTTCCCGAGGACCCAGCAGGTAACCTTGCCGAGGCTGGATTCAGCTCTCCTGCACAGAGGCAGCCTCCCCGAGCCATCTCCCCCAGCAGCGGAGACCCCCCTGGGGTCAGGATGCGAGAAGGGAGGCCTGCAGGGAACACTTCTCGATCGGCAGCTTGAAAATAACTACTTTGTGCAAGGCAGGAAAAAAGACACCTCGTTTGACTGGTAAAAATTTCCCACCAAGGGCTCTGTGGCCAGGTTAGGGTGCCACTGTGAACCCAGAAAGTCTCACTCATGGCTGAGTCATGAGTCAACCCAATCTCGGGGAGCTAACATCCTTCCAAAGTGGGGAGCTTCTAACAGCACTGTTTTTTCCTCCCACCCCAGATCTTTATAAAGCCTCTTCATGGGTCCCAATCATGTGAGCCCTGCATTGTGCCCTCTCTGTGCAGGGGGACCATCTCCAGGTGGGGTGGTAAGATGTGTACAAAGCCAGAATCCTGTCCTCCAACAGCTCACTTCCCATGGGGACCTCAAAGCCCAGAACGGTGATTCTTATGAGGAAAGCTCTGGAGAACAGATGGAACCATGAACGCAGAGTGTGGGAGTCAGGGAGGAGCAGCCAGCTGCTTTTGGGAGATGCTACCTTCCTACGGTAGTAAAGGAGGCAGTGTGCCCTCCAATTTAAAAACGGGGGCTCAGAGTTTAAGTGCTTTGCCTGAGCACCTTGTCGGGCTGCTGTGTCTGACTGGGAACGGTGGAAAGAGCATGAACCCCAAGAAGCAAAGGTCCCCGAGAATGGTGCTACCCTAAAGGGGTCTTTCTTCCTTTAAAAGGCAAACATGCTCGTGGTCGCCCCATCAGTCATTCACACTTTAGTATGAATTATTTCCTTTAGACACTGGGTTTATTTTTTCCCCTGAAGAGTAGATGAGAGCCTGAGATGGAATTTGGTGATGCGGAGTGAACAGGACAGAAACCCCACTGTCCTCAAGGTCACAAACAAAACCAGCAGATTTTCCCTGGGGTACAGTCTAGTCTCTCCTGACAGTATGAAGAAACAGAACATGCCCAGCAAAGGAGAGTGAGGGTCCCCTGAGGGACTGAGGGGTACCCATCCTCACCTCACAGAGCTGAACGCTAAACTTGGAGGAATTTTCTGAGCTGGTTGCTAAAGATGGCCATCATTAAAAATGCAATGGTCTGCACTTAGCAGATTATATTTAAAACAAAGGTAATAAGTACTTATAGCTATTAACCCTTATCGACCTTTTACAACTCTCCGAGATGCTGATGGACATTTATGCCTCCTGATGCTACCGTCTGGGGACAGTGGGTACCCTGGCTGATGGTTGCTTTTGTGCCTCTGGTTCCCCGCACCAGAAATCCACACCATGGACCACGGAAAGGGGCTGGCAGGACACACTGGAGAGACCATGGCGAGCCCCTCAGCAGTACATGGCTGCACAGAACCAACCCAGAGAGGCTGCGGGGCCACCTTACCTTGGCGGAGAACTTGAGATGGACTTCCGCCTCATCCGCAAGGCTCTTCTTCACCTGGGCCCATGCTTCTCCCAGAGACCTACAACACAAGGGAGAACATCAGACCCGGATCAGAGATCTCAGCACCCCACCCCTCCTGGGGGCAGATAGTGGATCTCCATGTGAGCCAGCCCAAACCGAGCTGAGGGGCAGGTGCTAGCAGAGGCTGGGGAAACATCTGGAAACTCAAGAGAAGCCGGGGAGAGGCAAGAGGAAGATGGGGTACAGCCACAGGCAGGGGGCCTGGACACCTGCGTGCTACTGCCCCTCTGTCTTCCCGGGGCCCACCCCTGGCTCCTAGAAGGATGGTACAAATGCTTGTTGGTCTATCCAGGAAGAAGGCCAGCCACCTTTTCAGGGAGAAGCCGTCTGCAAACAGAAGGTGCCACGCAGGGGTGCCTGGGTGGCTCAGTCATTTAAGTGTCTGGTTTTGGCTCAGGTTGTGATCCTGGGGTCCTGGGGTCCAGGGATGGAGTCCTGTGCCAGGCTCTCTGCTCAGATAGGAGCCTGCTTCTCCCTCTCCCTCTGCCATTCCCCTCCCGGTCCCCACCTGTGCTCTCTGGCTCTTTCTATCTGTCAAATAAATAAGTAAAATCTTAAAAAAAAAAAAAAAAAAAAAAAAAGAAGATGCCGCAACAGCCCTGCCTGCAGATAAGCCTCCAGTGGCCAGACTTCCAAGGGGGAGCGCAGACAGACCCCAAGGCTGCCTCTCACAGATACCCATGCAGCAGGAAAAGCCATCCATCCTCCTCCACAGAGGCGGGGCTCCTGCCAGTCCTGAATCTGGGCTGGGAGCTCTGGTGCTGCCCACACCTTCCTGGAGGAGGACAGAGTCCTGAAAGCTAATCACTTTCTACTCCAAGGAGATGTCTCAGACAGAAGCGATCTCCCGAAATCCCCAAGGCTTTCACAAGCGGCCCTGGTGCCCTTCACTACTTGGAACCCTTGAGCCTTGATGAGCTTCCAGCAATACCCATGGGTCCTGGCTCCAGACCTCTTCCCCCAGCCAGTAAACCCAGGCTGACATTGCAGGTGCCTCCATTTCATCAAAAAGCCACTTGCCCCCCAAGAATCCATAAAACGTGAGTGGGGTGACAAAGCTGATGTAAAAAGGCAGCATGGGCCTCCAGCGGGGCCACCAGCAGCTGAGAACTGCCCAACAGAACAAAACAAGTCTCTGTGGCCACTGTCCCAGCCTGTCTGGTTGTGGTGCTGGCTCATGGGAAAGGAAAGGACTGAGCAATTCTTTCTAGGAGTCTGGCAGCAGAGAAAGGTCCCCTGGGGTGGTCCTGGCTGGGGATCCCTGGGGAGCTCATTGGAGAGTGGGAGTGAGGAATGGGGTGCTCCAAGCTGGTTTGCAAGGGCCTGAGCTTCTGGAAGCTGGGCAGCTTGGCCCCTCCCCCGATTTGGCAGATGGGTGGGTGGGGAAGGAGGGGGAAGGAGGGATAAGGAAAGGAAAGGAGGGGGAAGGAACAGTCGTGGGGGTCATGCAGATAGGAGAACAGGATACCAGGTCCAGAGACAGACACCCAGATACAGGCAAGTTATGTGTAACAAAGGGGCCAAGCAGCTCCGTGAGGGACGGAGGATGGTCTCAGCAAATGCGCAGAGACAACCGTATATCCACAGGGCAAAAAAAAGAACTCTCGACCTTCACCTGACGCCCTACACGTGGATTATGTCAAGATGGATCACAGACCTAGAGCGATTGCTGGGCGCCATGCAAAAGCAGGCCTGGGAGGAATGGGAACTCGAAAGAAGGCAGACGGAGAGGGTCTGTCCCTGTAGCCGAGCTACCCACGAGCCTACAGGGGAGAGCTCAGAAGCCAGAAGGTTCCTGGGTGGTCCAGAGTCTGAGCCTACTGTTAGCAGAGAATGAGTTCCGTAAAATCCTGCCCAGGACTGCCTTAGGGGCCTTAGAATGTCACCTGGGCGAGGCTGTAGGGAAGGAGGAAACCCAGTGTCAGGCTCCGGTCAAGGTCCTGGCCCCGGCCCCAGGCTGGGCATCCACAGGTGGGCGGACACTGCTGCAAACACCCAGAACTCCGCCGTCCACCCGCCCCCCACCCAACGCCAGAATTCCAGGCCCCTTGGAATTCAGGAGAAAAAAAAAAGCAATTTAGAGATTCTCTCACTCAAAGACAGATTTTTTTTCATCTGGTGAGAGGTTAATGAAAGAAATAAAACCTGACATATATTTCCATCGCAACGCAGTCTCAGGCATGCCCAATGGAAACGCACGCCACTATCACCGTTACCAACGAGAAAAGACCCAAATCCCATTTCCTTCCCACACAGGCGAGGAAGACGGGAGATGGAATAAATAACCAGTGCACAGGCCCTGCGGTATCGGACCTGGGTGCAGCGCCCGATGCCCGTCCCTCCCCCACCAGCATCTTCCTGGACTGCCTCAAGGTTCTGGGCTCCGGCACCCTGCTCATGTCCAAAGCTCTGTGTCAGTGCCAAACGGCACCGCTGCACATTGTGGGGGGCGGGGGGGGGACCCCACGTGTTCACCCCCCATACACACACTCCGCTGCGAGGTGTGTGTGCCTGCAGCTGCGATGGCAGGGTATGCATTCGTGACCGTGCTGCAGGGCACGGCGTGCATGCAGGCGAGCAGGCATGTGCTACGCGGCCCGTGTCTGTAAGGGCATGTGTTGTGCACGGCATGGCGGTACAGGCCTGGCGCGTACAGCCGGGAGCATATGCTGAGCCCGCTGGCAGGCTGCAGCGTCCTTGGCAGTGGCTCAGGCCGAGGAGGTGGACGCCGGAAGCCTCGAGAGCAGCATTGCATTTGCAGGGCAGGGGATATCTAAGAAAGAATCCATGCCAGGGTGGAGAGGAGACACCTCCCATGACCCCCTCTACTGCCCCCACCCTCGCTTCCTACCCCCATCTCAGGGCCCAGTGGGCGGGGTGGAAGGGGGCCACCGGGGGGTGGGCTCATTTCTGCAAAGGAGCCCCTTGGGCCTGCGGGGGCTGCCCCGTGGCCCACTGGGTCGGTGGCAAACCACACGGAGGCGGCCTCTCGGCTGCACAGCGAGCCCACGCAGACAGACCGGAATGAAAGCCACATGGGGCTGGCACAGCCGGTCCCCTGAAGAATACAAGGTGTGCGGGTGGCCCTCTGATGACCACAGCCACCCAGGACAGGACGACCTCTGTCCTCGGGGCTCACTTCCCCTTGCAGGAGGGGTTCCAGCACAGCCTGCCCCAGAGCGAGGTAGGCACTGGGGAGAAGACCTGGCGGGGCCTTTCAGCTCTCCCCTCCCAAGTCCGGTCGCTTTTATGATGGAGGCAAAATCTACCTTAGATGAAACTAATTGTTTTAAAGAGGGCGATCCAAGGGCACTAGGTATACTCACTATACTGTGCAACTCTCACCTCTACCCTGGTCCAAAACATTTGTATTCCCGTTATGGAGCTCCCAAATCCATATGCTGAAGACCCACACCCCAAATTCATGTTTGTGTCCCCCCAAAGTCACATGTTGAAGCCCTAAGTCCCATACCCCAGTGTAGCCCCCAAATTCATATGTTGAAGCCCACAAGCCCCCACCCCAAATTCCACATTTGTGTCCTCCCCAAAGTCACATGTTGCGGCCCTAAGCCCCCACCCCAAATTCATGTTTGTGTCCCCCCCCAAACCCATATGTTGAAGCCCTAAGCCCTATACCCCAGTGTGGCTTCTCAAATTCATATGTTGAAGCCCTAAGCCCCCACCCCAAATTCGTATTTTGTGATTCCCCCAAATTCATATGTTGAATCCCAAAGCCCCCACATCAAATTCATACATGTTGAAGCCCTAAGCCCCCACCCCAAATTCAAATGGTGGTGTCCCCCCCAAAGCCACCCAGTGTGGCTGTTACTTGGAGACAGGGCCTCTAAGGAAGTAATTAAGGTCAAATGTGGTCACAGGGGAGGGGCCTCTGATTCAAAAGGAGTCCTGTCCTTACAAGAAGAGACTCCAGGGAGCCTGTTCTCTCCCCACAGGGAGGGAAAACCATAGGGAGAAGGCGGCCACCTACAACTCAAGAGGAGTGCTCATGCCAGACCCCAACCCTGCCGGCACCATGACCTTGGACCTCCCAGCCTCCAGAACCAGGATAAATTACATTTGTGTCATGGAAGCCACCCAATCTGCAGGATTCTGTTACAGGAGCCCAAGCAGATGAATATGCAACCCCGAAAGGAAACCCCAAACCCATGAGGCTGTCACCCTCCATTCCCTGCTCCCTAGGCAACCACCCACCTCATTCCACCTCCATGGGTTTGCCTATCTGCACATTTCATATAAATGGAATCCCATCACATGCACTCTTTTCATCCCACGTCTTTCACTTAGGATGTTTCTAAGCTTCATCCACACAGCAGACTGGGTCAGGGCTGTTTCCCTTCTTACGGTGAAATAATATTCCATCACATATCCAGTGTGCATGGACACCATTTGTTCATCGGTCCGTCCCTTAATGGACCTCTGGATTGTTTGCACATTTTGGCTATTGTGGATCCTGCTGTTATGAACACGTGGGTACATGTATTTTGTCTGATTATCTGTTTTCAATTCTTCTGGGTCTGAACCTAAGAGCAGAATTGCTGGGTCGTACGGGAATCCCAGTTTGTGTTCCTGGGCACTGCCAAAGTGTTTTCCATGGTGGAAAACAGCATTTTACATTCCCAGGGCAGGCTGCAAGTCTTTGTCAAGAGATGAGCAGAGAAGCCTTAAGTCTTCCACCACTAGGGACCCCTCTGTGGTTGGGAGGGTGGGGCTGAGCCTCCCCCAGCCCAGGCTTGACCCAAGGAGGTCTGGACCACTGTAGCTGGAGAGGGAGGGGAGCCTGGGCTTCAGGCTCACGGGAGAGAATTCTAAACAAGGGTCAGGGTCCAGAATCCTCCCTCACCTGGTGTCTCACCAGCCTGCCCTCAGAGAGAGGGGTGCTGGGGTGAGTGTCTGGGGGGGTAGCATCCAGCTAACAGGGCAGAGGGGGTGGGAGGCCCTTGTCCACTAGAGAGAAGATAATGTGAAATTTGCCCCCTTGGAACCAGGTCTAGGCAAACTTCCTCATTTCAGTGGGACCGCGCAGGGATCAGGGATTGATGAGGAAGAATTCCCCCCTTCCTGTTGGTGGTTCCTCTCCATTCCCATCACTGTCCTCCCCACTCACCCTTCCTCCTGGGCAGCCAAGGAGTTCTGAGAGAGCTTAGCTAGGTTTTTCGCATATTCCTCTTCAATCTTTATCCTGCAAAGCGAGAAAATCCAACAGGTCAGCTCTCCAGTGCCAGACTGGGCAACCACCCACCTCATTCTGGCTCCGTGGGTCTGACCTGCAGTCCTAGTGCTTACTGACTGCAGATAGAAACCCACTAGACCACAGGCTCTGAGAGTTCAAGGCCCTTGTCTATCCACGCAATACACAGCAGGTGCTTAAAAAAATCTTCATTGGCTGGACGAACTTGTGCAAATCTCTGTCTCCTCATCTATAAAAAAAGATGTTTCCACCTGTCTCCTGGGCCACGAAGAAGTGCTCCTGTTCACACGGCTCAAGCCCAGGGCTACACACAGGAGGCCCTCAGATCAATGATGTAACTCATGATGGACCAACAGGGACCCCAGGGCTGCCTCCCTCCAGGCCCCAGAACCTCGGACCTAGACCCTCCTAAGTGGTGGCAGCCCCTGGGAAGCAGGAGCACCACCTCCCCCCTCCTCCCTCCCTCCCTGTGCCTCCAGCTGTCAAGCCTGCAAGGGCACAAGTATTTCCATGGAAACCAGGCAGTGCCCAGAGCTGGGGCTGATCCCATTTCCCTAGAGAGGGAAGTTGCCTTGGATTTCACTTCCAACAGGGGGGCCCTTGACACACTTTCCAGGCAACTCTCTCGGGAGCGTTCTGTCTTATCTGGCCCATGGTGTTTGAGTGCTGTCAAAGGCAACGCTCACCGCCTGACTGCTCCTCTGGGCTGCACTGGGACACCCCGGGCCACCCCTCCGAAGCCCCGAGCCCCGTCACTCAGCAAACGGGGAAGCCCCAGAGACACTCCAAGGGCCGCAGCACCTGCTCCTGGAGGCTTCGGAAGCTGATGGCCCACAGGTGCGGTGATGTGGAACGGGGGTCCTCACCGAGCCCCCTGGCATCATTCTGAATAAGATTTTCTGCTTTGCCCCGAGACCCACAGCCACATTCCCTCTCTCACGGCTCTGCCCTCCCCGCCACCTCCGGCTGGGCTCCGGGGCCCGCTGGAGTCTCTCTCCTGCTCTGTCACTCCCTTGCCATCACTCTGCCCTCCCCAGGGTGTCGCTGATGGCCAGCATGCAAGCTCCAGCCCATGGCCAACACATCTCTCTCCTAGCTTCACACCTCCAAACCACCTCGATGCTAACCACACCCGTCAGGCACGCCTTCCCCTCCAAGCCCTGCCCAGCTGCCCTATGCCAGGGCCTCGACAAGTCCCCAAGCCCAGCACACTCCACCTCCACTCTCGCCTCTCTTGGCTCAGGAAGGCCTCCCAGGAAAAGTCTGCATTGTTCACGGAAGGCCAGCATGTTCTGTAATGGCAGGTTCCATTTATTTGCTCACAGGACATGTCAGAGCGTGTGTGTTCACACTCCACTCCATTCCCTGCCAGCATAATGGCTCATAAAAGAGAGATTTGATGATACCAACAGAAAACAGGCCTCCTAAGGAAAAGAGGTGCTTTAAAATGCCAAAGAGTTATTATTACATTATTGTTATCATTAAAAAGCTTTCTTAAATACGTTGCCATTTGCTGTAAGTATGTCCAGCGTGCCCTGGAAACACCAGATGGCAAATCGTGTGTATGTGCGTGTGCACACGCGGGGCGTGTGTCTGCACGTGTGTGCATGTGTGTGCTGGTAAGTGTGTACTTTATAGGGTCTCAGACCTAGGAGGGACTGACAGGCGGGAAGGTGGAGAAGGAATTTCTTCTCCTTATACTTTTTCCTGTCTCCATCAGGCTGGATTTGTTTTCTCTTTTACATTCAGACAAACCATCCTTCAGCAAAACCATTATTGTAACCCCTGTGCTGGTCACAATGACCTCACCTGACGCTTCCATATCACAGGAGCTCCCTGAATGCAGGGATGGGGGAGTGGGTTCTAGACACCCAAGTCTGGGACACAGTTTGGGTTCAAAGATGAATTACAAGACAACATTCTCCTTTTTTGTTATGACAGGGACAGGGCTTCCAATGAGGGCCACACAGGAAAATCAAGGAGCTAAGCAGTCTGTGTGGGGAGACAGTAAGGAGTGGTGGAGACTGCGGCAAACCAGACCTCAGGCTCTCTCTCTGGGGCATTGCCATCTGGCTCTGGCCCATTGTTGTATGAGCTGTTCTTGCCAGACTTTCGGCCTTCTCAAGACAAGCCAGTTGGCCAGCTTGTAAGGTAAGATCTACCCATTAAAAAACAAAAAATGTTGGTCCAAACCTTAAACCTATCAGAGGCCTTAGCAACACATCTGCAAGTTAGATCTGTCCCAAGAGTCACAGCGGGTACCCCGGGTCTCACGTTCCCCATGGCACGAGCCAGGCCCAGTGCTGGGCGGCCAGTGCTCATCCCAGCCGCTCTCCGACCTCAGGCTCGGAGGGGCCAAGGGGGTGCTGTCTGTGGCCATGGGAGCTGGGAGGGGCATGGGCCTCACCTCTCCCGGATGAATTCGGACATTTCCTTCTGCATCTGCTTGCCCTTCAGTTGCTTCTGAAGCAGGAGCTCAAACCCAGCCACTGTGCCATTGCCCTGGGGGTCCTTCTTATCAGCCTAGAAGGGACACAGAAGCACGAGACATTAAGTGACAGGGGTGTCCAGAGAGGCAGGGAATGGAGCGTGGGAAAGGCCGTCCCCAAAGGGACCCAGGCCCAAGAGGGAGGCTGTGCCCACTGTCCCACCTTGTGTCTCTCCTGCTGCCCCCAGCCCCACCTTCACGGGCATACTCAGACTTGAGCCCTGCAGCTGCTGTCCCTCCCCCACGCCCATGACCTTCAATTCTCCCAACCTGGGAAAGAAGAGGAAGAAGGGGGAGTGGCTAGAAACTGCAGCTCCCAATGGCTAACACCTACTGCTTCCCTCCAGGTGCTGCTGAGGCTGGCAGGAAGCTCCAGGGAGTATTGGTGGCCTGACACTCAGCGGGGACAGTCTGTGGCCTGAGGGGCAAGTGACCCTCACCGTAAGCCCTCTGGTCTCCTGTCAGCCCCCTGGACTGGCCAGGCAGTGGCATCCTCTCACATTCATACCAGATCACAGGGGCTTCCGGGAGAGACTCGACTGAAGGGAGGCCAGAGTTCTGGAAAAGAGCAGGGTGCCAGGGTTGACATCCCGGCTGGGAAGCCTCGGGCGAGCTCTCCCCTCTATCCAAGTCTGAGTGGCTTCATCTCTGAAGCTGGGGAATACTGGTGCCCGCCTCCGGAGGTCATTTCAGGATAAGTGACCTCTTGGCACAGTGCTTGCTAGACACTAAACGCTCGGTAAGTGCTATCTAATATTAGTCCACTTTTAAGTAAGTTGGGACTCGGGGAAGATGGCCAAGTCAAGGAAATGAGAGCTCAGTACTGGGTCCATTTTGCAAGCAAATACTCTCAAAATTTCAAAACTAAATGTTTTATTTTGTTTTGCTTGCACTTTCCTCAAGGACACCTGAATACCTCTTTCTTGCCTACCCCTCCCCCAAACGTCCTGCCTCCTGCCCAGAAGCCCCTAGGTTCACCCCTCCCTGCAGGACATTCATCTCGGCTCTGAGACTTCTCGGGTACCCCAACTAAAGCCGTGGTCTGCCCCATTACAGCCCTTCCCCATCAGGAATGCAGAGTCAGATGCTTTGGTACTTAATGGAAAGGGTTAAAAAGGCATCTTTTGATATCAGCAGGTGCATCAGTGAGGGCCCTGTCCCAGAGTCCAAAAGACCTAGTCCTTGTCTCGGCTCAGCCTCCGGGTGACCCAGTCAGGCCTTTCCAATCCTAGGTTGTATCCCCTGCCCACCCTCCCCCCTTTGCAACAGGACTGAGTTGCATCTCTAAGACCCCTTCCAGAGCAGTTTTAGGAAAAGGGAATTCTGGAAAGGGGTGGGTGATGCGTGGAGAGAAATCCACTTCCTATCATCAAGTATTTAAAAAGTTTATGGACATCCCCCCACCAACCCCCTTCCCCCACCCCACAACGTGGGATCCCCTTTCCTCAGCTGTCCTGACACAAAACCCACTGGGCCATACTGCTACTACCTCCTGGGACGGGGAGATCACTATCCCACAGGACACACCAAGTCATGGGGCAGCTACTCCAGACAATTAAAAGCTTCTCCAAGTACTTTTAAGCTTACTACATTTCATTGTTTCCAGGGCTCCCCAACAGCCCCGCGTGAAACCCCATGCGTGCTGATCTCCAGCTCTTGTGGTGGGCACTCCCAGGGCTCCAGCTAGTCTCCCCTGAATGCCCCCCTTCCTGCGCCCCTTGTTAGGGATGACGTCTCTAAACTCAACCACTTCTCTGTAGCTGCCACCACCCTTCCCTGACTCCTGCACCTGCGGCTGACGTCCACCGTGCCCCCTCACAGCCCTTCCCGCACGCTGCTTCTAAACCACATCACATCTTATTCCAACAGCTTCCGACTGCAAACAGAAGGAAACCCAGCATGCTCCCGGGACCTACAGAGTCTCGTACACTCTGACCTCCGCAGCCCCACAGAGTCCTCCTCACAGTGTTTGCAGCCCCTGTCCGCACAGATCCCCCATGAGACTTGGAAGAAACACGGGGGCGGGGGGCCAACAGGAATTGCCAGGCATCTCTGAGAGCCCAAGTGACTTGTCAACGGAACACAGCACTTCTGTCCGGTGCTTGGCTGGGAAATCTAAAAATGGGAAGCAATCCGTCCCGCACGGTGGGGAAACAAACAGCTTTTATTTTGTTTATTTATTGTTCCTCGGGGTCCCTGCAAAAGTTGTGTTTTGGGGATTTTTTTCCTCCTAAAGTGTACAATTTGCTGGCTTTTAATATGTTCACAAGGCTGAGCAACCGTCAGCACTATGTGAATCCAGAAGGAGGCAATCGCACTTTCAAAGTCATTGCAGACTTAAAATGTGCACACCGAGGGCTATTCCTAGAGTTTCTGAGCAGGCAGGCCATGCATTTGTCAAACGATACCTATTTAATTGTGCAAAAATACACCTAAGATAAAACGTATCATCTTTTTTTTCCCTCTTTTTCAAGTAGGCTCCATGCCAGCCTGGAGCCCAACACGGGGCTTGAACTCACAACTCTGAGATCGAGACCTGAGTGGAGACCAAGAGTCGGACGCTTCACCAACGGAGCCGCCTGGGCACCTCCACTCAAGTCGGCTCTAGTCTCCTGCCCTTACCAAGCAGCTGGGAAGTAACCCTCCTGCTTATCTGCCCTCCGTCCGGGGTTTCCATGTTGTCCTGAATGCAAATCCTGTCCATTCTCTGAGATTTATGGAACGATCTGGACTCCAAAGAGGGTCTTAAATTTCTCCCTTGGATGCTCAATCTACCAGCAGGTTTTGACAGGAGCGGACCCTCTCTTTTGAGCTTCAGACTCTTCATGCCCCTTCTGGGTGTCCTCCAGGGGTGGGGGAAGGGGATGGTGGTGTCACACAGTGGGGGAAACTGAGGCACGCTTACCCAGAAATAGTCACAATAGCTCCACTCGGTCGGTTTCAGCAGCTGTTGCTCCGGCATTGTGTCTGGGTGAGGGAACGTCACGCAGTTTATCTGCAGGGCACAAACAGGAAAGAAAATGCCTTGCCTGGAAGGCTGGGAGCCGCTGGGAAGGCTCTGCCCCCGGAACACAGCATTGCCGAGGTCTCCCGTCAGCACCAGCTTGAGAGAATGTGCCCTGAAGTCTTGGGGATGTTCCAGGGGCTCACATTTCAAGTGAGGAGCAACAGCACCCACCCCCACCCCAACGGGGCCGGAACCGGTCCCAGTGCTCTGAAGGGCAGTGTAACAGGACCTCTCAAACCCACAAACCAGGGACTACAATTTGGAAAAGGGCGCTCTGCGGACGTATCTGCATGCGTGTGCAATGACACGTGCACACAGCCTTTCAGACCATCTGTAGCAGAAAAACACAGCCCCAGGAGCAGGGGAGTGGCTAAAAGGAGCACAGGATGGTGGCGGGGCGGGGGGGAGGGGTGCACCTCTTGGGGTTTGCATGGACAGCTGAAGACACCAGGAGAAAGTCTAGGTCTTATTACTCAGCGGGAGGAAAAAAGGCAAGATATAATAGTATTTAGAGTTGCTACCATTTGTGGAGCGGGGGGACGAAGAGAAAATATGGACACATTTGGTTATTTATGTATAGAATCCTAGAAGCTGACGACATCCCCGGCTTCCAGAAACAGGAAGTAGGCAGCAGAGAGGTTACCGTGTGCGTTTTGATCACTGTATGTATTCTACAGACAAAGAGTTGAAAGCAATCACGCAGGACGGGTGCTTGGGACTGGCCCTCGCCCAGGAGAGGGCAGTGCAGACATTCCTGGGGCCTGTCTCAGACCTTCATGCAGAGCATGTCTGCGACGTCCTGGCTTTCCCCTCCAGGTGGAAACGGTTTTGCCACTTCTGTTGCTGGTGTCCACTTCAAGCCTGGGATCTGCTTCTGGGGAGCCCGTTCAGGGAGTTTTTTTGTGGGAGCTGCAGAACCTTAGAGAGCCCGCACCTGCCGATGTGGGAGGAACTGTGCAGAAAGCCCTGGGGTTCTGGACAGAGGCCACAAACTCCAATGAGAGGCAGCCATGCAAATGGGCGAGGGGCTGCCTATGTAGAAGCCACAGTTTGGGTGGGGGTGACCAGCCTCCGCTCTGGGAAGGAGCAGGGTCTGCGAGATCCTTCTAACGAGTACATTCCTCTTTGCTCCTGCAAACTGTTGGCAAGCCGGCAGGAGGAGCCGGGTGGGTCGCCAGTCGGGTGACACGACCCAAGAGGGGCTGAAAATCGGGATGATTGCGTGAAGCGTCTCCAGGTTTAAAGGTTGGCATGTAATTCAAAGTTAATGGGAATAACAGCAAGGACATCAACAACAGCAGTGTGTCAGGCAAAGAAACTCCTCTGCAAGCTAAGTCAGGCCCACGGGCCCCCAGCCTTGACCTCGGGGTTCAGGGGCTCACGGGATGCTGAGTACATGTCGCATGGGCATTGTCCCACATCCCGCCCCGGCTGCCAGGGGCCGGGGTCTCTCTTACAGTCCCAGCCAAGGACAGGAGCGCCCTCCTCCGGGTTACACACACCTGGTGGAAGGAAGGGCCGAGATGCCCCGTCCGGAGGGAAGCGTGGCGCGGCAGGAAAGACCAGGGGCAGGAAGGACCCAGAGAACCCTGGAGATGGGGAGCATGGAATTTCCCCAAGGTCAAGGAGGGAGGCCCCAGGGTGGGGAATTTCCTCCTGGAGCCTCCAGTGGGGGAGGGCCAGCCTCTCCATGATGCCCAGCATCAGGCAACCGTCTCCCCAAACCCTCTTTTCAGGCTGACACCCTCAAGGGGCGCCTAGAGGGGAGTCTCCCACCAAGGCGTTGACAATCTTGGAAACAAGGGCCAGATTCCAAAGTTTCGCATATTCCTTATTTCACCGGCTGGTTATTCTCTTTCTACAAATACCTGCGATCACAGGACACCCTTGTTTTGCTTAATAATGGGGTCTGTGCAAATTTCAACGAAATCCAATGACAAATCAACAGAGACATTAGATCGGGTGTTAAGCATCATGGAACTAGGGGGACGGAGGTACTCGGAAGTGGACACAAATGTCTTTTAGAGCACCCTGTTGGGGGCTAGAGGTGAGGGGGGATGGGGAGGGTGAGGTCTCATCCCTGTCATTGCTTCTACCACTTTGTGGGGACACCGGTCCTTGGATGGACCGGCCAGGGGCCCCAGGGTGCCTGTCCCCGCCTCTCCCAGCTCTAGTTTGGGGATGTCTGCTCCTAGCTGGTCCACAGGCATAATCACCCCAATGCTCCTCCGAGCCCTGCACCCCCGCCAGCCCCCAGGGGGGAGGCAGTCGTAACCACTGGGGATCCCTGGGGAGCCCATCCTCAAGGACCCCACCAGGAGCCTTGCACGCATTGCCGTGTCATCGGTCATCATCTCGGCCGTCAGTCACGTTGCTACCCGTCCACTGACAGCGTGCAAATGTTTCTCGCGTGCCCGTCGAGATGCTAGATCTTTCCAGCACTTAGCACACATACATTTGTAATTACGTTACTCACGACTGTTTAATCAGCTAGACTGTCGGTTCCATAAGGGGAGGGAGACACTTTCCCTGCTGCTTCCCTCATCCCTGGCAAACGGAGGCCCCTGGGGCGGCTCAGTAAGCATTTCTGGTGCAGGCCAGAGGCGGATGGAACAGTCTCTGTACCTGGCGACTTTAGAGCCTCGCGAGGAAGCAAACAAGTACGTAAGAGATTGCACGGCTCTGGGATAAATCTACCACTGGTGATAAGCCTCCCTCGATATGCAGGACCACTGCCCACAACAGAGAGGCTCCCACCCAAAAGAAGAACATGTAGAGAAGCCTTTCCCCATGGAAACTTCCCAGGCGTGGAGTCCCGTGCCTCCTGGGGAGCCACTTACCAGGTTAACACCACCTCCGGGACAAAGCCTGCCCTCCTCCCAAGGCCTCCTGGGCATAGCGAGAGCCCGGATGGCATCCTCCTCCCCGCAAACATGGGAGACATGCTCAGGAACCGCCTTCTATTCCAAGAAGAGCTGAAAATGTGCCAGCCGTTGCCCTAACTGCTGTCCCCACCAGGCAGATGCCATTATTAGCTCCGTGCTACAGAGGAGCAAACTAAGGCACAGAGAGGTTAAGTAACTTCTCCAAGATCACATAGCCTACATGTCACGGCAGAGCCCATGTCTGAAGTCAGGCAATCCAGCTGTTTTTAGCTCTCGTCATGCTACCTTCCACACACCCCACCCACGGCAGGGGCTCGGGTAGGAAGGGGTACTCGACAGGGAGCAGGGAGGGGGTATGGAGAGGGAGAGGAGCAGTTCTGGGGGTGTGACCCCCACCCTCACTCCTCTGAGGCCACTTTCCTCCACTAGTAGCATCTTCACACTGACACCATTTTCTCCAACCCGCAGATAAATATCGGAACCCCTTCCCTGCCCCATGGTCCCTTGCCCAGCTACCTGGCAGCTAGCTCTGTGTTTGTACCTGGAGGGAGGCTGATGTGCGAGGGTGTGCAAGATTGGAACTCAGAGCCAGGGTCTGTGCAAGCAGAAAAGATCCCAAGGGCTCACCTCCAGCCCACCAGCCCTCCCTCCCCCCATCCACTAGGGATCCAGGGCATCCGATGGGCCACACGAGGAAGCAGGGGCAGAGGATGACGGGAGTCCCCCAGACTCCTCTTTCCAGGAGAGGAATATGGTTACTACGGCTTTGTAGTCATCTCCTCTAGAATCCTCTAGATTTCTGGCACACCGTGTCTGTGCCAAGGGCTGGGAGAAGCCATGACTGCCTGTCAGTCCTAACCAAGCAGCCCACTCAGAGCCTGGCCCGGCCCAAAGCTCGCTCCAGGCCAGCCATGGGAGGGGAAGCTGGAATGTCAGAATCAAGCTCAATCTGGACTCTATCGGGACGCAGCCCAGGATCCTCTGCTGCCCAGCGAGCAACTCAGCGAATGCCTGCAAATGTCTGTTCCATGGGGTCGAACAACGTGGGAGACTGCTTTCTCCCCGCTCCATACCCCATCCCCACCCTCCTGGAGAGGTTAGCCAGTGCCCAGGAGCCGGACATCCCTCCTTCCCCCTACCCCATCCAGCGGTCCTGCAGGGTCTCCTCACTGGGAAACTATGAGCTCTGGAGGACCGGAGCCCCGAGGGAGGGGTGGGAACGGGGCAGGGGGTAGGGAGGGCAATGTGGACAGGAAGGAGCAGCAGCACACAGGCCTTCGCTCATCTCGGCCTGGACACATCATCTCTGCTCCTTGCCCACTCTGTGCCCTCTGTGCAGTCCCTCCTGTCCTCAGTTTCTCTAGCAAAAATTCCCCGAGGCTTAAGTATTTAAAACCACGGTGGCGGGGGGGAGGTGTTGGTGACAGTGCAAACATCCATCCAGGCTGGGCTCCAGATCAACTAAGTGTCGGCCTAGGAATCCATTAAGGAACTTGCATTTTAAACAAGTGTCCCAGAGGCTTCGGCTGCCTACTCCACTTTGCTGGCTCCCTCTGAGAAGCTCTGATTTAGGTCAGCGGGAAGGAGGAGGGAAGACGCAAGGCAGGGGACAGACATGAACTGGAGGAGATCCTGACCAAGAACCAAGTTCTAGCCCAAAGCCAGGGCACAGCAGGTGACTCGGGCCTCACCCCGGGGCCACCAGGACCATCCCCGCCAGCAAAGTGCTTCCCACTCTGCATTTGTCCTTTTTACTTTTCTTCTGCAATTCTCATATACCAGCCCCTCCTCCTTCTCCCTCTTTCCGCACCGTTCCGGGGAACTTTATAGGGAGGTTCCTGCTTTGCCTGGGGCATTTTGTGGCAATAGGAAGACCGCCTGTTCCTGGGTCTGGCTCACGTTCTGCCCCAGGCCCCACTCTCCTCCACAGACAACCTCCACAGGCCGGGAGAGCACAGGTCTCTGAATCCTGATGCGTCCCAGCTGGGCGAGGCATGGCTGCCTGCCTCAGTTCTGCCATCTGTAAACAGGGTCAAGAAGATGAGTGTGCACTGAGCACTTACTACGTGCCAGGCTCTGTTTTAAGTGTTTTCTGTATACAGACTCATTTAGTCTTTACCCTATCCCCAGGGCACAGGCACCCCCCCCATCTCCCCCATTGTACAGATGTGGACACTGAGGCACAGTAGGGCAGAGAAACTCACCCCAGTCTGCTGTGCAGATAGTAGGTGCTTTAACAGACCCCCCCCCCCCCCGGCCCCAGAGCCTTCATTCACAGTCACCACACGAGGTTGGTCCCGTACCTCCACCTCACACAGCGAGTAGAGAGCTCAGGGAGCCCCTCAGAACACTACCGGTGCATACTCAGTGCACACTAAAAGGGCAACAGTTACTGTTGCTGCTGTCACTGCGTATCCAACCCTCTCTTTTCTCCCAGAGCAAGATTTTCAGCCTGCACGAGCCAGGGAAGTGGACCCACTCTCGGTCTCATCTCCAAGGGGATGGTCAGAACGGCTCCTGCCTCCGCTGGCGCCTAGGGGAGCAGGACCCCTATTCCCGACTCCCCATTCCCGACTCCCGACTCACGACCAAGCAGCCCACCCAGGACCACACTTCTCATGTCCCCAAGTTATTGCAGCCTGAGCATCCGCACAAGGAGTTTGTCCCCTTTCCCCAACATGAGGCTGGTGTGTGTGTGTTGGGGGGGTCCTCCTCAGCTTGCCCGCGGGGGCTCGGCGGGCTTCTGGAGGAGAGAGGCGGGCTGGCCAACCCCAGGCAGGAACTGCCTGCTCCTGTCCTCCCGTCCGGAACTCTATTCTTAGGGTGCTTTCTCTTGTTTTTAACTTCGACATCTTCCGCAAGTCACCCCGTGCTAAAGCAACCTCGCCATGGCTGTAATTTACATGTCACATCTCTGCGCAGAGCAAGGCCCACCCCCTCCAACCCGCCTGGGCATGTGTACCACCCCCCTCCCCAACCGCCCGCCCTGCAAAAATGGCTTCTGCATCATTCCCACCCGCCTGCACTCGGTTAATCCGGGAGAGAAAAAAGTGAAAGGTGAAATTAACAGGAGACATGGGGCAGCGGGTAGGGGTAGACTGGGGGTTAGGGAGGAGGCAGGGAGAATTTCGGCAACATCCAAGCTTTAGAACTTCCCAGATGCCAGGCTGGGATTGCACTCAGCGGTCCACATTGCCATGGCAACCGCCCAGCACGGCAGAAAAGCCCCAGCTCACCCCAACCTGTGGGCCCCCCCTCCCCCAGAAGTCGCTTACCGTGATGGTGTTTTCCTTGTTCTGCTTTTTGCCTGGTGAGGAGGATCCCAGGTTCTGGGGAGAGAGGCAAGAGACATCATCGAAGCTGTTCTCCATACTGGACATTTTGGGTTTCTATTCGGGGCTCCCCGAGAGCCCCGTGCTGGGGAAGTTCAGGGATGCATGTGCTCCCATTAACCCTTAAGTCACCATATTCTGGAAGAGGGCAGGCGGGAGTGTGCCTGACCCCACAATGCTCCTGGGGGGAAGGGGGTTGGCCGGGCTTGCAGGTGAATGAGTGCAAGGAAGCCTCCAGCACAGGCTCCAAGGGAGCAGCTCCAAACCAGGTCTCCCTCCTTTCTCCCAGCCCCTGATTTGGGGAGCGAACACGTCAGCTGCCCTCTGCTGGTGAACCGTTCCGCATGCTGCCTCAATGTGCAGACGCTGCCCCTGGGGGGAGCAGAGAGTTAAAGCAGGCCACCAGCCCCTGGCTCCAAGGACTCAGAACAGGACTTCTTACTCTGAATGCCCCCGGTGTCTGACCAACCCTCAACCATGCAATCTGCACAGGGCCCCTGGCCAGCTCCGTGAGGTGCTGCTTTCCTGACCCTAAGAGGCAGGAGGGATTTCTCAGAACAGATGCCTTCCTGCTTTTTCATTCATTCAGCGTTTGGATTGCCTTTTTATGTCTCTCCACTTCCAGAAAATAAGCCACTGTCCCAAATACCTCTGACCCCACGCGTCCCAAGCAGCTTGCCCCAGTCCCAGGATGGTTCTGGGACAGAATATTAAGGATTACCAGCTGAAGACACCACCCTGGTCACAGGAGACTGTGACCCTAAAGGGGAGAATGGTCCATTCTGGGTCTTCATTGCCCTGTTAGTAGCAGTTTCATTAGTAATTCAAGAGGGTCTCCGAGCTGGGCATGCGTTGGCCATTCTATCCTGAGCCACTCGATGAGTGGAGAAGCGGGCTCACCAAGGCACTGTCGGGGCCATTAAAGGCATGTACTGGGACCCACAGCCATCTTTCTCTGGCAGAACCTTAGGATGTGAATGGCAGAGAGGTTTCTCAGCCAGCCTTGGGGAACCAGCGGTTCCCCATCCCATCCCATCCCATCCCATCTGAGGCCAGCACAGCCCTGGACCACCAGCAGGATGAACATCTGGGCGTAGGGGTCAGCCCTGCCTCAGGAACCCCTCTGCTCAGCACACAAAACGGGGAGCCTGACAGAGCCCTGCTCACGGTCTGCTCATCCCCTTACTCCCGTCCAGACCCACCTGGGCTGGTAAGGAAAGTCTGTTCACGGAACCCGATACCCTAAGAGCATTGCAGACAAGAGTCCCCTGCCAAGTCACATGACTTCTCTCACTTTCGCTGGTTGTGCTCAGTGGTCCACAGGCTTTGGAGGGCGTAAGAATGAGCAGGAATTGGCCCTAAATCGGGTCGCAGCTGCACCTCCCAGAGCTGACCCAGCAGCTCTCTGGGGAGCCAGCGCCTCTGAAGCAGAGCCTGGGGGCCTCTGCTGGGGACACGCTGATCTACGTTCTGTCATGCATCAAGGCTCCCCTACCTCTAGCAGCCGCTCCAGCAGCCCCAGCAGGCTCTGGGGCGACCTCAGGCTTGTGACCAACCACAGCTTCTGCAGACATTTTCAAACCATCGGCGCATCCAGTTCGCCTACCCTGGACCCTCCTGGGCTATCAGTGGTACCCCAGGGCATTTGCCCAAACTGGGCCACCGGGGAGGAGGACGGAGGCCACGAGGTAGGAGCTCAGGTGCTGCTATCCTGCAACAGAGGCAGGGATCTCCTATAGGCTCATTTGTGCCAGGGAGGGGCCTGCGGGAGGGGAGCCTCGGTTGTGGTCAGCAGAGGAAATTAGAGCCCCAGGTTGAATATCGCTTCCCTCTATATTCTTCCAGCTCCCCACGTGGAGGCGGGGGACAGCCTCTTTTTTTCCAAGTGTGTCTGCAGGGGTGGAGAAAGATCTCCATCACCCACAAACCCAGATTTGGGGACCACTGTGTCTGAGGCTCTATGAAAGGAAGCCGGACACAGAGGTGGCCATCCTCCCCATAACTCGGGCCGTAATGCCATTACTTGCACTCCTGTCTCGGCCCGAGTTACGGGGAGGATGGCCACCTCTGTGTCCGGCTTCCTTTCATAGAGCCTCAGACATAGTGGTCCCCAAATCTGGGTTTGTGGGTGATGGAGATCTTTCTCCACCCCTGCAGACACAGAGTGCAAGTAATGGCATCGTCGGGGGGCATTCAGTGTGTGGGTGTGACCACCTTCCCCCTCTCTGCCCTCCTGGTGGGGCGGTCTCAGCCAGGGCTGACCAGCGGATGACCCCAGGCTCTTCTAGGCACCCTGGGCTCTGAGCTTGCTGCTGATAGCCTGTGACTTTCTTCCAGCATCATCCACATAAACATATGTCATATATATGCCATACACATACATGTCCACATATCTCTCTCTCTCTCTCTCTCTCTCTCACACACACACACACACACACACACATCCCGGTAGCACTTCCCGAAAGGGCCCCAAAGGAATGACTCCATCACTGGGAGACCACCTACTAGGCGGAAGTTGGTTTCTAAATATTATTCCATACTAAGAGGAACCGGGCTCCTTGGGAGAAATGGCTCGTTCCAGATGTTCCAGATCTGGAACATCTTATTATTCTGGGAGGTTAGAAACAGTGCAAAGAACGATATGATCTACGCAAAAGGACCCTGGCACCAGCAGAGAGAAGTTCCAACAAGCCAAATTTGGGATAATTTGAGCCTGATTATGAATAATGACTACAAATGAGTAACTTCAAAAGGCAGGGGGGCAGTATTTCTTTATGGAAGAATACCCAAAAAATGGATAAAGCATCCCAAAATCACCATTTTTTAAAAAGATTTTATTTATTTATTTGACAGGGAGAGAGATCACAAGTAGGCAGAGAGGCAGGCAGAGAGAAAGGGGGAAGCAGGCTCCCTGCTGAGCAGAGAGCCCGATGCGGAGCTGGATCCCAGGACCCTGAGATCATGACCTGAGCCGAAGGCAGAGGCTTAACCCACTGAGCCACCCAGGTGCCCCCCAAAATCATCATTTGCAAACTCCAAAGTCAAAAATGGATTCAGGCCACGGTCACCAAGGATGCTCAAAGGACTGAATGAAAAGCCTGTGAAGGAACAGGATATGCCCATGGTCTCACCCTGTCCCCCCCCCCATGCCCCCGCCCAGACTGCCAGCTAATTAGAAAGGGAAAACGTACCCTTACAAAGGGATCAGCGCATTAAAAGGGAGCTCAAACTCCCGGTTAACATCGAGGGTAGGATGCTAACCTGGGAGGTTCTTGCCAGAGCTGTTAGCCCCGAGTCTAAGCAGAAGAAAACAATTACACTAAGCACGTGGGTCATTCTAAACTGACCCAGACTCTTCCCAAACAGAGTCACCGTGCGGTAAGATGGAAGACCAAATGTGTGGCGAATACAGTCTAGATTAAAAGAAGCTAAAAGCCAGAAATGAGAGGAGACGGTAAATCCCCAGACAGAATACTATTGGGCATAGAAAAGGAACACTGTTGCTAACACACCCGCAACATTCACAGCCCATGAAACACTGTTGTAAGTGCAAGAAGCCAGACCCAAAAGACCACATGGGGTTCAAGTTCACGTATATGCAGAGGCAAATCCAGGGAGGTAGAAAGTACATTAGTGGGTGCCAAAGGCTTTTGGGGATTCTTCCTGGAGTGATGAAATCGCTCTAAAATTAATTGTGATGATGGCTGTGTAACTCTATGACCTCTACACTGTGCATCTTAAATGGGCAAATTGTAGGCTGTGTGAACTTCACCTCAGTATCTCAATAAAGGGGGAAACAAAAGAGATCCAGCCAACAATGTATCAACGTACATGCGAACCTGGAATGGACCCTGCACTGGGGAGAAAAACAGCTATAAAAGACATGTTGCGGACAAGCGGGGAGTTTGGATATGAATTATAGATATTAGATGATAACACCAAATTAATGTCTTCTTACGTGGGCCAATGACACTAAGGTCATGCCTTCCCCTACCTAGGTACACTCTGAAATGTTTCCAATTAAAACAATATGTCAGGGGGCGCCTGGGTGGCTCAGCTGGTTAAGCGCTGGCCTTCAGCTCAGGTTCTGATCCTGGAGTCCTGGGTTCAAGCCCTGTGTTGGGTTCTCTGCTCAGCAGGGAGCCTGCTTCTCCCTCTCTCTCTGCTACTCCCCCCGCTTGTCCTCTCTGTCAAATAAATAAATACAAAGTAAAGTAAAGTAAAATAAAACAGTATGTCAGGACTTTGCTTTCAAATAATCCTGGGGGGAGGGGGCAGGGGGAGGGAATGGGGATATAAATGAAACATGATTGGATCAATAATCATCGCTGTGAAATGACTAGTCCCTAGGACTTTATTATACCATGCCTTCTACTTTTCTGAATGTTCACTAATGTGAATAAAAGTTCTTTTGTTGTTGTTGTTGGGTTTTTTGTTTGTATGTTTGTTTTTAATGGCTGTTGCCTATGGTTCTAGAAAGTTGTGCTCCTTTCCTTCTTAAAAGTCCCTCCCCAGACTGGTCTCCTCCTCTGGCCTGGGCCACTCTGGTGTTACTGTGAGGTGAGGACCCACGGGGGATGGTGACCTACAAAACAGAGCTGGGGGAACTAGAGCGCGCTGTTCACAACTGACCCACAAGCCCAGGCTGGGCGGGTCTTCTGACCCTATCTCCCGGCGCCTTGAATAGCCTGGGTCCCACCTCCTCGGCAGGCGGGATCCAGAATGAAACCTCTCAATGACTTCCTGGCGCCACTGGAATAAACCCAAACTCCTCACAATAGGCCTGTGCAGACTCCTCCAGGCCCCCCACTTCCACCCTCCCAGCACCTGCTGATTCAGTAAATCACAGCCCCGTCAACCTCTGCAGGTTTGTGGAAACCGCTGCTCTCCTTCCCCTCCTCTAGGCATCCACATGTGTTATTCCCTCCACCTGGAAGGCTATTCCCCACCCCCACCCTGGGCTAAGCTAACCCCTCCCTCATCTGTCCAGTCTTAGCTGACCATGCTGTCTTCTATAGCTCATCACTGATGTTTCCAGCACCCCCACGGCCACCCGAGCAGGTGCCCAGAGCACACACTTCCTCTAGCGCTTACCACGGCCAACATGAAATCTCCGGTCTTCTCTGGCACCAGCTATAAGCCTCAACCAAAGCAGGGGCTCTGTCTGCCTGTGACTCAGTGCCTGGGCCACGAAAGAGATGCTCAAAGGAACACATGTCACTGGACTGAGGGCGGGTTCCCGTTAGGTGGGTGAGTTTCAGCATCTTATCTCCACCTCAAGCCCCCTTCTCCATTCGGACCCTTAAGTTTCCAAGCCCTTGGTCTCACCTGTTTCTCCTCTCCCATATAGGAAAGCAGGACAATGGAAAGGGTTTCACAAAAGGGCATGGGCTCGTCCCTCGCCTGCTCCACATGCACAGGGATCAGAGGGATCCCACCACAGGGCAGGCGGGCAGGGACAGGCCAGGACGTGCTTCTGCAAAGGCCAGTGAAACTCAGCCTCTGATGTCCCAGCCCCCAGTCCAGTGGGCCCCATTTATCCCGTGTCTGGGAAGCCCACCCCAGGGTTGCAGGCCAGAAACCTCCACTGGGTGGCGCCAGATCCCCACCATTGTGCCCAGCCATGTGGTCTCCCAGGACTTGGGGAGAAGAGGGCAGTCCAGCGAGAGACGGGAGGCAGTGGGGACACGTTCCCCCCCACATTGTCATTTCCCTGATAAGCTTGCTTGAGGGGTACCGGCTCACTGAAAAGAGAACACACAGGGCTTGGAGCATACCCTGGGCAAGCCGTTTTGACCTGCCCCCAACCCTGTATCTCAAATGGCCCTGTGCTTGTTTTCTCATTCATTCATTCTTCCGGTATTACTATGCCTTCATCGTTGTCCATTATAACTGGCAGCCCGGGACTGTGTGAGTCAACGCTACACATGCTCTAGGGTGCTGTATAGATCAGGGATCATCTGTTGACAGCACTCTGTGTAAGCACTAAAACTTCTCATCCTGTTTCTATGATTGGCCCCAAGCACCTTTGTGGAGAGCCTTGCACGGCCTAAAAAAATGATACGCTACCTTCCAGTTCTGGGAACTGGTGAGCAACCGTATTTGCTCTCTCCGTGCTGCGTTACTTATTCCTGTTACTCCGACAATACCTCAACTCTCCCCATTATGGTCCAGAAAAAATGCACTCCCCCTGTTCCTTAAAGCAGCCGCTCCCTTCCCCCTCCTGGGTCTCCACAGCGGGATGGCCCCACGTCCCCAAACACGGGTAGCCTGCTTCTCCTAATGCGCCGGGCACCTGCCTCCTACTCAAGTAAAATGTGTTCATTTTAGGAAACGTGAAAGATCCTGCAATGTATAAAGAGAAAGTTCTTCAGACCAAGGTCTCTCGACCTCAACACCACTGTGTTTTTGAACTGGTTAATTCTTTATGGCCGGCGGGGCTGGGAGGTGGAGGGCTGTCCTGTGCCCTGTGGGATGACTGGCCATATTCCAGAACCTTCCTTACTATGCCCCTGTCCCCAGCGGTGACGACCGAAATGTCTCCAGACAAATGTCCCCACAGAGCATCACACTTAGCTGCAGAGAGGACCAACATCACCATTCTCATTTCTTTTTCTCCGCATCCTTTGTCTTCACGAACATGTGGGTTTCCTCCTCCCAAGTGACCCTGGCTGTGTAACGGAGCGGGCGTGTTACATTTCCTGCTTGGCATCAGGTTCTCAGTCTTTTCTTCAATTTGTGAACTTTTCTTCAAAAATGGGCTTTCTCGTCCGCCTGAGAGAGCGGGCTGGCTGTGCGGTGCCAGATGCCACTATAGCCCTCCCCCCCCCCCACTGGACACTTTTGTTGGGTCCCCTGCCGCAGGGCCATAAATAATGCTTGAGGAACACTGGCCACACAAATCAGAATCCCTGAATGTCTTCCAAGAACAGATGCTGCATGAGGATATTCCCGGGTCCAAGTAGCTTCTGAGAAGTTTCAATCAATATACGTTAAAAAAAAAAAATAAAAAATTCGGGAACAACTGCACAGTATTTTGGGGCTGGGCGGGGGGAGCACTGGTTTTTGGTGGGGGTGGTATGTCATAACACAGCAGAACTTAGGCTGATGGCTTCAGAAAGCAGTCCGCAGCCAGGTGGTAAATCAGCTTCTTTCCAAATAGACTGACAGAAGCTGTGCTGAAAAGGTTGGGGCGGGGCGGGGGCGGTCAGCAGAAAACACACAGTGCCAGGGCTGCGTGTGATGCGTGCCCTGAGCAGGCGCATGAAGGGGACACACCCACATACACTGTGTACTATTGACCAGACCCAGACCCTCCTTGCTCAGGCACAGTCCCCTCACCATCACCAGCATCACCAGCACCATAAGCATCACCAGCATCTCCAGCACCAGCATCACCAGCATCACCAGCGCCAGCATCACCAGCATCGCCAGCACCAGCATCGCCAGCTTCACTAGAATCACCAGCATCACCAGCATC